>CAUYON010035288.1:0-15938 GCA_963573935.1 Arctocebus calabarensis
AAGATGGAGACTTTACCTCTTTCATGTTTACATGGATGGAGCTGGAACATATTCTTCTTAGCAAAGTATCTCAAGAATGGAAGAAAAAGTATCCAATGTACTCAGCCCTACTATGAAACTAATTCATAGCTTTCATATGAAGGCTATAACCCAATTATAGTATAAGAATATGGGGAAAGGGGCAAGGGAGGGGAGGGGGGAGGATGGGTAGAGGGAAGGTAATTGGTGGGATCACACCCACAGTGCATCTTAAAAGGGTACAGGTGAAACTTACTAAATGCAGAATATAAATGTCTTAACAGAATAGTTATGTTAACCAGTTTGATGAAAATATTTCAGATTGTATATGAAACCAGCACATTGTACCCCACGAGTGCATTAATGTACACAACTATGATTTAATAAAAAAAAAAAAAGCCATAAAAAAAAGCTAAAAAAACCTAAATATAGCAAAAACAAAAGCAAAGGAAGAAAGTAATAAAGATAAATGCAAAAATTAAATGAGGTAAAGAATAATCAATCTAATTAATAATCCAAGTTCTGCTTTATTGAAAAAAAAAATCATAAAGCACACAACCCATTTTAGCTTAGCTTAAACAATTAAAAAAGGAAAAATAAATTTATAAAATTATAAATGACAAGGGGAAAGTTATCTTGAAATGAAAGCAAAATTTTTTAAAAATCATTATAAGAGCATTTTATATACTTGTATGCAAACTTGAAACCTAGACAAAATATATGCACATCCTAGGAAAATAGACCAGTAACAGTAGAAGCAATAGAGGAACTAGGAACTACCTTACAAAAAAGTATCAGGCCCAGATAGTTTCACAGAAGAATTTTAACAAATCTTAAAAAATCAGATAGTCCCAATACTATATAAATTCAGAGAACTGAAAATGAAATGAAAATTTCCAAATTCTTTTTATGAAACAAGTGTAATATTGACAATTAAACCTGAAAAACTTCAAAGAAAGAAAACTACAGACCAATATAACATATGAACATAAATGAGAAAAGTACAAAATACAATACCAGACAAAATATAAGATCAAGTAGAAGAATTCAAGTTGAATTTAAAAATCTATTACATAACAAGCCTAAAATGGTTTATTAACTCCATAGATATTATTTCTATAGATCTTGAAAAGGCTTTGACAAAATTCAACATCCATGCCTACTAAAAAACACTCAGGAAACTGAGAATTGATATTCTGTAATATAATAAAACATATACCACAGTCTCAACTATTACTCAATGGGTAAACAGTAGAGGCTATTTCCACCAAGAATGAGAAAGATATCCATTATCTCCACTATTTAATATTTATTTCACATTTACCAAGTGAAATTAGAAAAGGTAGATCAGTTAAAAGACACAAATTAAAAATGGAAAAGTGAAACTTTGAGTCCTTTAATGATAGTATACCTAGAAAAGCAATAAAACTTAAAAAATAAAATTAAAAAAAAAAGGATATAAAATTAACATATAGAGTCTTATAACCTACCTTTCTGCTCACAAACAAATGCCAGTAAAAAGATATAATTCCATTTATAAAAAAGATGAAACTCTTTAAGCCCAGGAAATATGCAAAGCTACATTGAGAAAATTTAAAAGTACTCCTGGAAAGATATATTATTAGGCTTGAACAAATATAAAGACATCCCTTGTTCTTAACTTGAATGACGCATTAACCATTCTTCCTGAGTTAACTTATATGTTTAATGCAATCCCAATACAAATACTAACAACTCTTTTTATAAGCTAGACAAACTGATCCTAATGTTCATATGGAAAAACAAACATGCATGAATAGCTAGGAAAACACTGAAAAGGCAAACTGAACAGTAGAACACTTAAATTCTAATATTTTGTAGGTGCTGTAGCAGGAATTGAACAGTAGAATACTTAAATTTTAATAGTTTGTAGGTGCTGTAGCAGGAATTGATGAAACAGGAGGTGGATCACAAAGTCTGGAAATAGACCCCACTACATGTGGAAGGACAAACAAATTTTAAATAAATGATGCTAGAAAAGTTGGGGAGTTATTGTAACAAGATAAAACAAAATCCATACCTCATAATCCTAACAGATCAAATATCTGAATGTAAATAATAAAACCATACAAGTAGTACAAGAAAACATGGTGAATTCCTATTGTACATGAATTCTGTGGAATATGAATATGTAGAAAAGTTAGAACAAGGACTCAAAATTAGTTAACAGGTAAGACTTATAAATTTGATTATATATATATTTTAAGTGTTTCATAGGCAGAAAAACACAAGTAAAAAAGACAAACTATGAGAAAATATTTGTAATAGATATAAAAATGAAAATTTAACATGCCTAATCCATAAAGAACTCTTTATCACTACTATTATTTTTATTTTTTTGGAGCCAGAGTCTCAAGCTGTCCTTTTAGGTAGAGTGCTATTGCATCAGAGCTCACAGCAACCTCAAACTCTTGGGCTCAAGTGATCCTCTTGCCTCAGATTTTCTATTTTTAGTAGAGACAGGGTCTCGCTTTTGCTTAGGCTGGTCTCAAACTCATGAGCTCAAGCAATCCACCCACCTCGGCCTCCCAGAGTACTTGGATTACAGGCGTGAACCACCACGCCTGGCCCATAAAGAACTCTTTAAAATCAAGAAGGGAAAAAATGACCACAAACCTGATTCAGAAAATGGGTAACAGACAATTCACACACACACAAAGATATGAATGACCTTATAAAAAGCCGTTAAGTTTCACTCATACTAAAACAAATGCAAATTAAAACTAAAATGAGATACTGTTTCTCACCTATCACACTGGCAAAAATGAAAAGTATAACAATACTTGCTTGGCAATAGATGTGTATGTTCCTGGTGACAAATCTGATACAAACTTTATAGAGGGGAAGTTGAGCATTATCACACAAAAACAAAAAAACCCTATGTATGCTTTTGATCTAGCACACAATTGGATAACAATTCGGCAGTAAAAACTGCCAAATTGTTGTCAAAAGTGATTGCATCAGATTTTGAATTGGAGATTTCAGTAGCTGCTCCATAGTTGACCACCTACCTACACTGACCACCTTCTTAAATTGACCTCATTTTCATAGACTAGACATGCACCACATGTATGTCTCAGTACAGCAGGCCTAGTTCCTTAACCTGACCATATCCTTATGTTGACTAGCTTGTTACAGTCCCTTGTGCAGTCAACTTACAGAAGTTCCACTGCATTTTTTAACTTCAGCCATTCTAGAGGAAATTTCTCTTCAATTTGGATCACATTTTCCCACTTCTTTGTATATCCAACATTTTTTAATTGGTTGCCAGACATTAGTGAATATTATCTTATTGGGTGTTGGGTATTTAAGTATTTCTGTTAACATTCACATGGGGCTGAAGTTGTGCTCCCTGTATAGTTAATCATTTCCTACTATTGATGCAAGACCCCTACTCTGCACTATACCCAATGCCCTATGAAACTACATTTTCCAGCCTGGATGGTAGGAAGAGGCTTTATCCCCTGCTGTCGGTCAGTACCAGGCATGTCTCCTCAAAGCCTTCTGAGAGGCCCCTTCTCCAGCCTTAAGTAGTTTCCTTGTATAAATGTGATGGTCACGCATACTAGTAGCAATGACACTAGTAAGAACCTAGATCTTGGCTCGGCACCTGTGGCTCAGCGGGCTAAGGCGCCAGCCATGCACACCTGAGCTGGCGGGTTCGAATCCAGCCCGGGCCCGCCAAACAACAATAACGGCTGCAACCAAAAAATGGTCTGGCGTTGTGGCGGACGCCTATGCTCCCAGCTGCTTGGGAGGCAGAGGCAGGAGAATCACTTGAGCCCAGGAATTGGAGGTTGCTATGAGCTGTGATGCCACAGCACTCTCTCCAGGGTGACAGCTTGAGGCTCTGTCTGAAAAAAAAAAAAAAGAACCCAGATCTTTATTCCTAAATATCATTCCCCAGGGTTCCTTGGAGAAAGGGCTGACTCTAGGGTAGGGACAGAATAAATACAAGTTAGTATGCCAGGAAGTTAAAGAGGTGCTCAAAGAATAGTTGAGGACATGTCAGAGGGACAAAGAAGCCAGCCTGATAGAGGTCCCACTAGGCAAATCTAAGATAATATGAGTAATCACAATACTATGACTAATAGATCACAGTCATGAAAAGAAAAAAGAATCCACAAATCCATACTGATATAAAAAGAAATGAATAAATAAATAATGGAGAAGGAAAACTTTCCTTAGAATGTTAATCACCATTTGGCAACTGCTGTAATAATAACTGACTGATGAAAGAATTATCAATGGATATTAACTAATGGATAAAAGTTTGCTGAGAAACAGGATATTTACAGTCTTTAAGTATAATCCTTCAAAGTACAAATAAATTAAAAAGGGAAAAATATTAACTTCAGTGCTGAGAAACCTGGCAAACCTTACCATATCCCAGTGATCATGTCAACAACTGGGGTTAAGATACAGGGGAGTTCTTTGTACTATTAAATCTTATTTCTTTAAGTTTGAAATTATTTCAGAATAAGAAATTAACAAAAAGATTTAACAATGCTAAATAGAAGTCTTTCTGAAATGCCATACATAAACCTGCCTTGCTAAACATATGAATACCATAAACAGTAATCTTTGGAAACTCAAGGCCATTGCAATGAACACAGTGACAGCTAAGGGCTGAACAAAAGGGTATTTCTAGGGATGGCTAAGCTGTGCAGGGTTCTATGTCCTATGTGGTCTTAAGCAACTGTTGCACCTACTCCTAATTTTTCCTCCCTTAATAAGTTAGCTATCCGCTTTTCTTCTAAGAGGTCTACCTTTAGCCATACTCCTATCTCTCTCCACCATGATCTGTCACTTTTACCTCCTATGGTTGAAAAAGCCAGGTAAATACCACATATAAAGAAAGTGCCTATTGGTATTCAGGTGGTACACGTCTGTTTAAAGAACTGCACACCTCCTGTAAGTGGCTATAAGTCAAATACTATTGTTTTCCTCACACCAAACACAAATATTAACTCAAAATGGATCAAAACCTAAAAGTAAGAGCTACAACTACTAAAACTTAGAAGAAAACACACGAGTAAATATTCATGTCCTTAGTCATGCAAAGCATTCTTGGGTATGGCAATAAAAACACAAATGACACAAGACCAAAACCCAGAAATTTACCTTCATAGCATTAAAAACTATTTTGCTGGCTCTGTGCCTGTAAACCATTTTCGCTGGCTCAGTAGCTACGGTGCCAGTCACATACACCAAAGGTGGTGGGTTCAAGCTCAGTCCGGGCCTGCCAAACAATGACAACTACACCTAAAAATGGCCGGGTGTTGTGGCGGGAGCCTGTAGTTCCAGCTACTTGGGGGGCTGAGGCATGAGAATTGCTTAATCCCAAGAGTTGGAGGTTGCTGTGAGCTGTGATGCCACAGCGCTCTACCGATGGCGACATAGTAAGACTCTGCTTAAAAAAAAAAAAAAAAGAAAAGAAAAGAAAAGAAAAAACTATTCTGCTCACAGGAGAACATCAAGAAAGTTAAGGTCTTCAGGTCAATATGTTTCAAATCTAAGTTTCTAAAGAAATGCACTGCTGGGTGACCACCCACTGTGCCCCGTCCGTGAAAGGCTACTACTAGAAACAGCCTCCTTATTTCTGTTGCTAGCACCCCTGTGGAAATGCAACAAAAGGATTACCTGATTTTTTGAAAAGCTTTTCTAAAACATAATCATCATGGCTTTGTTCCTTGGCCTCACTCTTGTCATTTTCTTGCTTCTGGTACCGTCTTTTCTTCACCAGGTGTGGAATTCGAGTTCCTTCAAACCTGGCATCTCGGTGGCGATGCTTAGAGTTCTTAGGCTTTTGCTTCTGTCCCACATGTTTCTCCAGGGTCTCTTCTTCTGCCATGCTCTGATGTTTTGTTTTTGACTTGTGCTTATAAAAATTATTTTCCATTTGTTCATTCTTGCAAAGAGGTTCTGTCTGAACCTGGCTAGTTTCTCTTTCATTAGAAAGATCCTGCTGTTCATCAAGGCTTTTTTCACCAGATAGCCTGGATATGTCACCCATCCTTAAAGAATCTGAACATTCCCCATTTCCACTAATCACTGATGACTCCTCTGGTCTACACACTGTGTTTGTCTCTTCTCCAAGCCTACTGCTGCTACTTACACTGCTGCTCATGTGAGGGTCATCTTTTAAAAGATCTCTTTGATTAAAAGTCACTGCATGTACTTTGGCTTCTACGGTCTTAGATTTCTCTTCAGATGATGTAGCATCATTTGCAGATGTGTGAGAATGAGGGAATTTTTTGCATTTGGGAACATCACGCTTTGTTCCAAAGGTTGGTTGAATTTTTCTTTTTAAATGTTGTTTGGGTGTCTGTACATCTGAACCAGTTCCTGTAAAGAGGAATAACACAGTTAATATTATATTACATAATTCTTATATTATTGATTAGTTCAAATTAAATGATTTTATGTAATACCTGCAAAAATGGCACTTGTTTCAGTGCTTTGGGATGCATCCGGACTAGTCAGAGAAAACAGCTCATAAAGATCATTGGACTTGAAAAACCGTCTCTGTTTTGGATCTTTCAGTACTCTATTTGTCAAAAACTGCTTGAAGATTTGTCTAAAACGATAAAAATTAAACTGGTATAGGACAATGTTCAGTGGGAGTCTACCTCAAAATTCAAGTTATAAAACAGATTCAGAGAAATATGACAGCACCTGCACGAATGGCTAAATAAGCCCCCAAACTTTCAGCCTTGGAAAATTACAATTTGGGAAGTATATAACACATCGGATGGTCTTGGATGTTTTACAAAACTTAAATTAGAAATAATACCTTATTGGGAAGCATCTGTGGCTCAGTGAATAGGACACAGGCCCCATATACTGAGGGTGCTGGGTTTAAACCCAGCCCCGGCCAAATTTCAAAACAAAAATATCTGGGCATTATGGCAGGAGCCTGTAGTCCCAGCTACACAGAAGGCAAAGGCAAGAGAATCACCTAAGCCCAAGAGCTGGAAGTTGATGTGAGCTGTGATGCCATAGCACTCTACCAAGGGCAACAAAGTGAGACTCTGTCTCTTAAAAAAAAAAAGAAAAAACAGGGTGACCCTTGTGGCTCAAGGAGTAGGGCGCTGGCCCCATATACCGGAGGTGGCAGGTTCAAACCCGGCCCTGGCCAAAAAAACCCAAAACAAAACAAAACAAAAACTGCAAAAAAAAAAAAAAAAAAAAGAAAGAAAGAAATAATACCTTATTATATATACCCAGTAAGCTTTTTTAATCTCTAAGATCCATCACATTTCAAAAAATACCTTGTTGCACATAATCACATGACTCACAGCCTCTCTGAGCTCTAAGGAGTCAGCCTCCTTGACTCTCAGACCAAAAGTACCCTCCACTGCCCTTCCCTGCTTGTGGTGGGGCTCAGGAAACTCCCTGACGTCAGCTTTGCAATATTTTCACTCTAACCGGTCCCCTCTAGCTCCCACCTGCTGGTGTACTCTGCTGACACCCCACACCATCATCACTCATATAGGTATCTCCACAAGGCAGCACTGTCCCCTCCCTGTTGAGACAGGGAAGTGACAGGTGCTTCTTTGGGTACAGCAATGCCACAGGCGATGCCTTGGGCATTACTGGAGTAGTACCTGAGTCAGGAAGTCTCAAGATGAAATTTCAAATTGTCCTGATCAAAACAGAATGGAGGCAGGGCAAATTCCAACTAGTTTGAACCAATATGGTGGAGGAATAGTGCCCCTTCCATGACTATTCCTCCTCTCGTTTAGCCCGTTGAATAAGCAGAAAGACACCAGGAACCAGGGGACTGGTTCTCTTGTGCAGGGACAGCCAGTCTCTGCTCTGTCTCTGGAGTAGACTTCCTATAGTTTCTGAATAAACCTCATTTCCACTTTATACTGTTGGCTTGTTTCTGAATTCTTTGTTGAACAAAGCCAAGCACTCACTTGGATTTCAAATAGCTCCCAGCATTGGGAGTCACTTTTCCTGCATCACTGTCTTTTATTTTCCAGGCTGAAGCCTGTATCTCTAAGAGGGCTCTCTTCTCACAGGATTCAACTCATCTCCTGCTCTCTCTCACAACAAGCCCTTCAAGAACATGTAACATTCTAGGAGTGTCCTAGTGCATGGTGCAGAGCAGGGAGCTTCCTGCAGAAGCTACGACTAGGGAGGAAGAGAAGCTGGCAATGCCTTGCCTCTACTGCTGAAGTTACCATCACCTAAAATCCCTTAGCCATTATACAGAAAGACAGAGAAAGAAATGGGTGTCCCATCACCTCTAAGGGGCATCCAAGTCAAAGACCACCAAAACACCCACCCACATGATCACACCTGCATGGTGTGTGTAAATTAAAGTCCAGTATGGTAGCATTTGACTTTGTCACTCTTGAAAATTTTTCTGAAAGTGGCAGAGATGTATATGAGAGTATATAGAATATGTCCCTCAAAAGATAATTAATATGAAGTTTACAATTAAGTAACCCTTAAAGCAGAATAACACACAAAAATTATCAGGTTCAAAGACAATTCTTTTTTTTTTTTTTTTTGCTTTCAATTTCATTTGGCTTGCACTCTTCTTAGTTTCCTTGTTTTTTTTTTTTATACATTGTCCTTGCTTGTAGTAATTCCTCGTGCCAGTTGCCTCCCAGGTAAGCTGGGATTACAGGCGCCCACCACAATGCCTGGCGGTGTTCTTTCCTGGTGGTAGAGACGAGGTCTTTTACTCTGGCTCACTCATGCTTATGCTTAAGCTGGTCTTGAACTGTGAGCACTAGAAATCCACCCGCCTCGGCCTCCCACAGCGCTGGGACTATAGGCGTGAGCCACCACGCCCGGCCTCAAAGACAATTCTTAAAAACACATAATAAGAGGCGGTGCCTGTGGCTCAGCGAGTAGGGCGCTGGCCCCATATACCAAAGGTGGAGCGTTCACACCCGGCCTGGGCCGAACTACAAAACAAGAAAATAGCCGGGCGTTGTGTCGGGTGCCTGTAGTCCCAGCTACTCGGGAGGCTGAGGCAAGAGAATCGCCTAAACCCAGGAGTTGGAGGTTGCTGTAAGCTGTGTGACGCCATGGTGCTCTACCCAGGGTGATAAAGTGCGACTCTGTCTCTACCAAAAAAAAAAAACAACACATAATAAGCCATCTAAGTTTATTTTAATGGGAAAGATAAGAAACAAACAAACAAAACAAAAAACTACAACTATACCCTTCAAGTTACAGTAACTATTACTCTAAGACAGGAAGACTTTTAAAACAACACTTCAAAAAAATTCCTGCTATAAATTCTGGTCACAAGTGGAGAGTGGCAGCCACGTGCACTAACCGGTGGTAGATCTTTTCTTCAATGGTGCCGGCGGTCAGCAGCCTGTATACAGTCACCTGCTTCTTCTGGCCTATTCTCCACGCTCGCTCCCGGGCCTGCAGCACAGAGAGACATCACAACTAGAGCCCTGGCCAGCAACAAGCACCTCTGACTAAAGGAAACAAAGATAGCCAGTCACCTCTTTTCACTCCCAGAGGTACAATTTTGTCTAATGAGGTCAAATATACCTAAGGGCTATGAGGGAAGATAAACAGCCAAGTGACAAAGAAACTCTACATGGGAAAAGAGTTTGTTACTCTGCATATGTTCATGTTATCCCAAATCTAGGAATGGATGCTACGGACAAACTGCTGAGGACAATCCTGTCTGCTTGACTCTGAGTGGCATTTTCTTCCGTGTTAAAGAATAGGAAACACCCAAAATGTGAAGTAGACACTAAAGCCAACTAGAACATCAAATGACAATCCCAAGTGCTAACCCTGAAACTACATTTCTACTAATACATTCTTTTTTAAAAACAAAAAACAGACCTGTGTGTCAGTGCTTGGGTTCCAATCGGGGTCATAGATGATGACTCTGTTTGCCCCAGTCAGGTTGACACCGAGGCCACCCACCCGAGTGGTCAGAAGAAACACAAATATGGATGTGTCCTAGAGGCAAGACACACAGCACTCAGTATGACAAGTACAGCCCCTTCACCCCCGCCTTCACAGATTCTACCCTGGAGCCACAGGGATAATTCCAACACAAGGAATGGTTTATCCCAGAGACCTTTAGTAAATCAAGATCTTACCTCACAGTTCTTATTTTTAATGTAAATTACATTAGCAATATTTAAAAATAATTGGGACTTCAAGAAGGAAAATAAATTCTTTGTTTAAACATGCACCTCTCAATAATCCACATACACCGAAGGTAGCAGGTTCAAGCCTGGCCAGGGCCTGCTTAACAACAATGACAACTGCCAGACAATGCCCACAACAACAAAAAAGCCGGGTATTGTGGTGGACACCTGTAGTTCCAGCTACTTGGGAGGCTTTTGCAAGAGAATTGCTTAAGCCCAAGAATTTGAGATTGCTGTAAGCTGTAATGCCAAGGCACTTTACCACGGGTGACACAGTAAGACTCAGTCTCAAAAAAAAAAAAAAAAAAAAAATACTAACAATAATCCAAAAGTACACTGAGCTCAATAAGCAAAAAGTCTCCCTTCATTCCCTAGCCGGAAGTGGGCACTGCTCAGGTGGCCGTGGATGTGGGTGCTCTTTCCTCTCCACCTACACCAACACCATGTAACTTCTCTGTTTGTTCCCAGGTTACCTCATTGTATCTCATAATCAGTGGTTGTCTTGAAGCTATTGTAGTGGTACCATCCATCTTGAGGTAGGAATACTTTTGGGCTCTAAGAAACACTTCAAGTATGTCCAGCATCTGTTGGGAAGTGAGGGATAAGAGTTTTCCAATCAAATACACACTCCCAGTTAGTTCTTCTATATTTGTCACACCTTCCCCAACAGGTCTGTGTAGAAAGGGGTTTCTTGTTTTAAGAAAGATAAATACACTGTTAAGAGAGTACTTCTGGTATTTCCTTATGGTTTAATTCTTACAACTTCTGTAACAGCCTGAGCTCAAGGCCAAATTTACCTACTTACAAGAATCAGATGGTGAGTTATTTTTATAAAGCCAACTTCTGAATACCACTAACGAAAGGCCAAACTCCCAAAGAAGTCCTTAGGCTGCCACCTCAGCATCTATGCTGACTCTCTTTCGAATTATTTTCTTAGATAATATCCTATTTTTGAAGTAATGGGTATAAGTCATAAAGAACCACTTGTCTCTTAAATGAGGTTATATACTCACTTGTCTTGACTGAGAAAACAGCAACACTCGTTGACCCTGCTTGTGCCATATTTTCAATAAAGATTCAACAACAATCATCTTCCCAGAACGTTTCCAGTATCCAAACTGATCTTCTTCTAGTTCATCTTCTGGAAGACCTTTGGAATTCTTGGTACCTCCAGAAAAGAGATCAGGGTGGTTGCAAATTTTTCTTAGGGCTATAAGTCCAGGGAAAATCTATGGTATGAAAGAACCATATGTGTACTCAGATTACCCCATGTAAAATAATATTCACTCAGGAAGGAAAAGAAGGAGGTTATTCAACATGTAACAGATTAAAAAATAACTCTTCACTAGCTTCTTAGTTTCTTCCTAGTCACAGTGTTATCAGGAGCTATAGCAAATTAACTTTCATTCATTCTCTTTCTCAGATAAGACAAGTTTCTCTGGAAACAGAAAAATTCTATTGGACTGGACAGGTTTACAGGGTTCATATTTAATTAATGATAATCCATTTTCCCTCACTAGAAAAAAATGTATGCTGGCTCAGCACCCATACACTGAGGGTGGCAGGTTCAAACCCAGCCATGGCTGGCTAAACAACTGCAACAAAAAAGTAGCCGGGCATTGTGGTTGGCACCTGTGGTCCCAGCTACTTGGGAGGCTGAGGCAAGAGAATCATTTAAGCCCAAGAGTTTGAGGTTGCTGTGAGCTGTGATGCCAGGGCATTCTACCAAGGGCGACACAGTAAGACTCTGTCTCAAAAAAAAATGTATGCAATTCACAGCTTTATAAACTTGGTATGAAAAACTGACTCATCTTTTAAGTATATTAAATAGAAATGTCGTATCATCCTAAATTTGGGGTAATCAGTTGTGACTTAACAAATGCATTTAAATATTACACTCCTAAGTATCTCACTAAAAGTTCTGTATTTTAATATATAAGTAAGAAGTTAAAGTTCCATTTACCTTTATATTATTATATCAGAAAACAAATTTGTATGAGAAATGCAAGAATGGGAAAGACATGAAGGATGGTTTGTGCAGTAGGAGGGTGCAAGAGACCAGCAGTGGTTGTCCCTGCACCCAGGCCCATGCAAGCGGGAAAGCATTAGCAAAGCTTGAATAATGGGGCCCTTTCATAACTTTCAGAACGCATCTCAAACCAAATTCAAAAACTGCTATAAAAACTCAAAAGAAAGAGAAATCATAAACTAAGCCATTTATCAAAGGGTGTGGTAGCTACACCTATAAACAACAGTTAAACAAATTAATACTAATAGATCCAAACAAATCAGGAACATTGTCAAAACCCCCCAAAGAGCCACGTGTAACTCATTTTCCTTCCGCTACCGGCCACATGTTGCTACTGAACACTCAAAAGGTGGCTAATCCACACTGAGATGTGCTGCAGATAGAAAACACACAATCAATTTCAAAGACTTAGTACACAAAAAAGTGTAAAATATCTCATCTATCGTTTTAGAATTTTGATTACATATTTAAATGAAACTTTAGATATATTTGTCTAAACTGTGGCTCAAGTAGAGTAGGGTGCTGGCCCCATATGCCGGAGGTGGCAGGTTCAAACCTTGCCCTGGCCAAAATAAAACTACAACAACAACAACGATAAAAATACATGATCAAAATTAATTTCACTTGCTTTTTTCTTTTAACTGTGACTCCTAGAAAATTTACAACTCCAAGTATGGCTTACATTGTTTTTCTGCTGGACAGTGTGATCTAGACCACCTAACTTGGAGGAACATTAAAAAAAAAGGGAGATTCTGGGAGATGAATAAATGTGAGTGACTGAAAATCACCTGTAGACTTCAATGAAGATGAAGTAAGAAATTGTGAGAGGTGGTGAAAAGAACTGAAATGACTTAGTCTGGAAGTAAAAGGAACTGGATGTCATGAACACAGGCATCCCTGTCACCCCATTCGTCTCTTTACCTCCCCATGAGTGTGACTGGCTCAGGGTATACTTCAGACTGGCACACAGCGCTACTCAGCTGTGCTCCAAGGAGCACAGAGTGAGGACCACAGGCACAAAGGACAACAAGAATTGAGGACACACAAGCATGCATTCGCTGCAGGAAGGCCTGACACCAAAGGGCCTGGTGTGCTAGGGTCTATTTTGAAAGCACGCCACAAAGATAGCTCTGCCCAGGATGACGCTAAGGAGGGCATGTGCTACATCACTGTGGAATCTCACATGTTAAATCAGTAAGCTACAACTCATAGGTTAAAACAATCTACCTGAAGCTGTGGACTAGCGGTTCTCAACCTCTGGGTTGTGACCACAGGAACTGTATTAAAGGGCTGTGGCATTAGGAAGGTTGAGAACCACTCCTAGAGACTAAAAGCTAATTGTAAATTACTATATGTGCTTACTGAGCAGCCATATACCCACATTTGGTACTGAGTATTGCCAATAGCTAAAAGGTCTTTAAAATCCATTAAAAATGGCCCTTCCTCAGTGTACCTGGGGCTGTTCCCTTCATCTGCATGGGATCGCCAGTCCCTGCAGGGCTCATCACTGCCCATCCTGCTGCTCAGTGCTGATCTATACTAGGCCACAGTGTGGGCGTCAAGGGTACAGTACCACCATACTGATGAAAGGGAGTATGCTGAAATTTAATCGTATGTTCTCTTACTTCTGGAAGGGTTTCAAATTCAGTGAGGGTTCTCACCAAAATGTTTTCTCGAGGGTCACAGGGCCTCCCTGGCAAAGGGGCAACACATGCCACCTGCGTGAAATGATGCCCAGCTTCTAGCTCATGTGCCTCGACTAGCCCAAGATGCCTCCATCAACTGTGTCCTCCCAGTAACTCACTCTCACTTCGTGCCTGGGCACATTCTGCCGTGGCACAGGTGTTCCAAAAGCCAAATTCCACCACATTCATATTATATATATGATGGGGCTTTTCAGAGAAGATAATTACTAGTATCTGAATTCTGGATAGCAGCAGAAAGAGAGCTTTCTCAGTACTGGAAGAACAGAATGACCATAAATAAATGCTTTTCACACACCAGGGACAATGAGAATTACAGTCAGAAACATCTGAATCAGAATTATATCATAGTGGTTCATAAACATTTAGCCAAGCAAGCATGGGCTCCTTTAAGAAGCTCACTTAGGAATCCTCATGATCTTCTCCACACAGTATGTGATTTTGGTCATAATTTTTGGGAAAGACCCTGATACCCACCCACCTGCCAGGCAGGAACCTCAGGAGGAGCAGGCTACACACAACTTGGTGGTCACACCTGCATCTGGGTTCCAGCTTTATAGTTCATGGCTCTGCAACCTGCCACCTGTCAACCAGCTCCTCTGCACCTTACACCTCCAAACTATAAGTTGATCCCGTATCTACCATAAATGAACCAAGATGACATTGTGTGACCGGCCCGGCACATTCTAGATCCCGGTTTCCTTTCTTCCCACACTTTCTTGGACACATAATTCATTTCTTCAGCTTCTATTCTTTAGCTGACCTGCATCTCTCCATTGAGAATCCCGTACACTTCTTTGGAATCAACGAAATTTTGGTAGATTTTATGCTGCTCATCTGTAAGACGGCAAAATAAGACCTACAGAGAAAAAGACAAAAAAAACTATAATTTCAGAAATAATTTAATAAATAATTAAAATATCAATAAAATCAAAAGAGCATATGCATGGTATTTGAACAGTGCACCTCTTATTAAAACAACAAAACACAATACCACCTCTGGTAGCTGCACAGAGCACGGACCCCACTCTGCTGAACAGTCCCCCCATCTCTATCACCCATTCACCCCACTGTTCTATCTGTGCCTGAAGACTGGCTTCCTGCTCACCAGCAAGTTCATTCTCCAGGCCAACCTCGATGTGCTTGGACCATCCCACCTCCTGTGACTCTCACCCATGCTCTACTCTGCAGACCAGACCAGGAGCCTTTACCTCACCCAGAACTCTCCCTTGCCTGGAGCTCTAAGTTCTCTGACCTTCCAGGCACAGTGCACCAACTACTCTGTGCCTTGGTGCTCTCTAACACTCTGCCTCTTAACCCCTCTCTTTCTCGAGTCCACCACCACTGCATCATTACGTGACTTTCTTCCTTGGCCAGTCATATCCCCACTAGATGTTCCTTCAGCCACCCCTCTGCCACCCATGTGGACCCTTTTCAACTGCCCACACAGAACCTATAAACTTCCAAATGTACATCAGCTCAGCCATCTGCCTTCTCAACTCCAGTGGTCAGCGCTGAGCACCACTGGAGAACAGCCCTCACTTGGCAGCCCCTCTTGCTTTAAAGCTGGGGTCCTCAAACTAGAGCCCACGGGCCATATGCAGCCCACCGAGGACACTTATCCGGCCCGCCGGTTATTTTTGCCACCGGTGCCTGTCCTGCTTAGCAGCTAGTCCCAGGCCATAGTGCACATCTGTGGAATGTGCCAAGCACTCTCCAATTCGCCTCCTTCTCTCTGTCTCTCAACTCCTCCTCTCATTCTTGGGTGAGACTGAGACTCGTGATCAGAGGAGTCATGAGTTTGCCTGTGCAGAGCCTGCTGCTGCCTGACGACTGAGGTAAGAACAAGTTAGGATTTAGTCTTTTTTTTTTTTTTTTGTAAGACAGAATTTATTCACAGAAAAGAAAGAAAAGAATACAGAAAACATTAAGGCATCTGTTAGAGGGAGAAAATTCTAGTGGGGAGAGAGAAGCTCTCTCCGTTTCTCTCCCAGTCTTTCC
>CAUYON010035289.1:0-30679 GCA_963573935.1 Arctocebus calabarensis
ATATAGTGATCAAGAAAATGCCATGAAGGCTATCTGTAACAGTACGATCAAAACATTTCTGAATGTATATGAATCGTGCCCTATGATTGCACCAATGTACAGAATTATGATTCAATAAAATTATAAAAAAAAAAAAAACAAATGTGCATTCTACAAAATAACATATACAAAAATCATACGTACTTTTCAACCATGGTAGCTACAAACAAACCCAAGCCAACCAAACTGTTTTTTAAGAATGGCAGATTAATCTTAGATGATTTTTATAACTGAGATAATAGCTGCTATGTCAGTATCTGTTTTAAAGTGATATTATAGCTTAGATTTCTTTATTTCATGGCTGACTGTGCCATAAAACTGGATGTAAATGGCAAAATTAACCACATCCATGATTTGTTATTCTGAAGACCCATACCTAATTAGTACTAGAAAAAGAAATAGACAAAGAGAAATACTAGGTGTAATTAATGTACATGTAATTACTTATTCTGACTGTGAATAAGATCAGAATTCATGGTGTTATTTGTGTACCACTAGATAAATTCATAATTCAAACTACAGTGATACTGAAAGAGTCCTTTAAAGAAATTATCCAACAGAGATATGGAAACCATCTGGAACCATCTGGAAATAAAAATGCAAAAACCAAATTTCAATCTAGAAATTTTGATTCTAGCCTACTTTCTCTGCTCCTCAGTAAGACCCCATGTAACCTCACTAATAATCCTTTGCCAGAGAGTCTGGAGTCAAACTTGAAGTTTATGAGTGGTGAAGATCTCAGGCTTTGTATCATATTTACTGAGTCATCTTGCCTTTCCACATAAGGAGGCCAATCCTGACATTAGGATATTTGTTCCAGATGGTTTAACTACCTAGAAAAGCCCTATAATTGGTGTCTAACCTTCTTAAGGAACCCAGTTTAGTAATTCTTATTAGCAAAGATGAAAAATTATATTGCAGGTACATGTCAAATATATGAAGAGTAGAGTATAAATGTCTAAACACAACAATTAAATAAGTGAGGTGAAGGCTATGTTAACCAGTGTGATGTAAACATTCCAAATTATATATAAAATCAGCCCATTGTACCCCATAAATGCAGTAATGTACACAATTATGATCTGATAATAAATAAATGAATAAATAAATACATGTGATAAACTTAATATCTAAAATGCTAGGCTAAAGAATTAAAATTCCCAGTTCTGCAGAAGCAAAATTCTAATCAATATATCTTAGAGGGAAATGTGACATAATGAAAACGGAGTAAAACTTCTATAGATTGCTACATTTCTGCCTACTTCAACATACTGAGCATTCTTTATTCTAATAGTTTTCCTTTTGGTATTCATGGAATGAAAAGTAATTAAATTCCTCCGAGAGAGTCAGTGTACAGATTCAATAATTATCATCTTTATTTCTCCATTCAGGGCATGCATAGAGATTAACTTTTAATATTAAGACTAATATAACCAGCTTCCATCAGAACAATAACAACATATCGTTAGACTAACATTAAATAAAAAAGGTATTTTATACTCCAAATTTGTGTAATGAATGTGATTAGCTGAGCCCCTAGCGTCTCCAGTGATGAAAGCCTAGCACTAGAAGGGATTTTGAGATCCTGAGGTCTAAACACCTTATTTCACATATCAAGGAAGCTGGCAAGTTGTCCAGCTATGTAGCTGCAGAAGGGAAATCAGGAATGGAGACAGCAGATTCTCAGTGCAACACCTGTCCCAATTCATCCTCTTCCTTCTATGTGCAGTTTGTCCTTGTAAAATAATTTGGATGCAAGTTTGGGAAAGTCATAATGATTTGCAAAAGATCTCCTGATGGGCACTGATTTCTCTCAATGATCACTGAGAGACAGTTAGAGATATCTTTAATATCCAATCTAAGGAGACCCAGACATTAAATAAGATAGTCCACATGAAGACCAGAATTGAGAGTATTGCCTTGAAGACACTTACACCCCCATTCCCATTAATAACATCCTTGCATCCTCATCTCCTTCACTGGACAACACTCTACAGAAAAGGATGATGGGAAGCTGGGCTTTGGCCAGCATTGAAGACAGTGTGGAATTAATTCTTCACTCTTGCTTGTAGGTTCACCTTTTATGGGTAGCTTTTCTTTTATTTCTTTGGCCAATGTAAACACATATCCCCAAATCAATGTCACATTGTTCATTTACTCACAGAACTATCTCCTAGTCTTGATATTGAAATGAATGTCTTTAGAACCAATAGTGGTTATTTTTCAGCAGAAAATGAAATAAAGACTTTCAGTGATATAAACCTTCCACCTGGAGCACGGACCAGGAAAGAGTTAACTAGACACTTCAGAAGACATGGATCCCTATTCAATTGCTCTTCACTTTCTTGTCTGCTTTGTTTGGAAAAATGTTTAAATATTGAAATAAAATTAGTTTGAATTTTATTCCTCACTCATGAAAGGAAATTATGCTCTATTTGTGACTGTGCAAAACAACTGCTGATTCATCTGTGGAGTGATAAGCAGGGGTATTTGGGGGACATACAACTAACTGCATCCAGGGTCTGCTCAAGGTTTCTCTTCTTAGGAGTGCCACTTGGCACCCAAATGCCTTCTCACAGAAGCTTTTGTGGGTGCTTCATATGCCACAATTGCCAGCCCTGCCAGCACTCAGGTTGGTTAAAACTCTTCAGCAACAGTAATATAGCCAATTAGAATGACATTTCTTACTTCCAGCCCATATTTGTACTGAGTTCTAATAGACCAAAGAAAACGACTAGAGAACTTTCTTGTCCTGTTTAGCCTAAATCTACCAAGTCCTAAACATATTATGTGCAATTTCATAACATCCCTGGAATATGTATGGTATATTAATTTATCATTTAATATATTAGTAAAGTTTAAAAATCATGTAGTGAATTAAATATTAAAGACCACATAGCCAGTGTAGTTTCATTGCTCTTTAAATGCCTCTGGCAAGGATTTAATTTAGATTTAATAAAAGAGTTATTATATTATTTATTTGATTATAAATATGCTAATGTAAATGTGATGCTATAAATATTTCTGCTAATTAAATACTAGCATACTCATGATGGTTTATTTAGGTGCAACTAGCAGTTTATTAAGATGTATGAGTTGAAACTCAATAACCATATTCTCAATAATCTACTGATATTTAATAGGTAATAACCACATTATATTCAAGGTAGTGCATGGAAATGTATTATTTCTATTGAATGTTAGTTTAAAACTAATTATTAGTAGCATATTTACTAAACTTCAACTGTTTAAAAGATATTTATCTTAATAAAAAACTTGTTATGCCCTAATAGATATTCATAATAATCAGTTGATATTTAATTAACATATAATAACTGTCTCATTAAACCTATATTAAATCCTTATTTGAAACACTCAATTTAAAAGTGCAACTAAAAATATTGTCATAGAAAATTACATAGGAGTTCTTGCATCATTTTCACTGGCAAAATGAAAGTTGTCTTCGTCCCATAAAACAGAAGTTCACGTGACAACACGGATGTTTAGAGTTCTCTTTAAGTCTACATCTAGAGGTCATAAAATAAAACAGATTTTCAAGTAAGCAACATTTCTTATGGAGCTCATATTTAAATGTACCGTAGCAACTTCTAAATTCTAGTGAACTAGAAACTAAACAAAATGTGATACTGAAGCAACTGATGCTCTTAAATGTGATGAAACCAATTAAAATGAAGGGAAACGTGCAGAATGCAGTCCTCATCTCTTCCCTCCAGACCTGCTTTCCACCTAACTCTATGACTCAGAAGGCTGCCTCGTAAGGAATAATTATTCTCTATATTCCAGGTAGGCTTGGCCAACAGAAAGCACCATCAGGAGATCCAAATGAAAGGAGAAGGAGAAGCAGGGGTCTTTAGCACGTCATTTTTGGGGGGTGGGTCTGGGCTGTAGATTGCCAATGGGCTGTAGATGCCAATCCCGCCCCCTTCCCAGAGCTCTAGTCTCATTGCATTCTAGCAAATTCTTTCCTTTTGCCACTTTGGGCGTGTCTTGGGGTATTTCTTCTCTGGAGCATGCCATTTACCCTCAGGACGAGGCTGATTGACAAATTTAAACAATTAGATAAAGAAGAACCGGAACAGCAAGAATCCTTCACAAAGCAACTTCCACAAACGTTGTTCCATTTGATTCTAACAGGTTTTATGTTTTAGGCCAATTCACAGAAGAAAAGGCTGAAGCTCAGGTTTTTCTGCAGAAAAGCATGTGGTTAGTAAAAGCCAAAAGATGAAATCAAGCCTAGACTTTTCCAACTTCACATCCTAAATATCTCCAATTATATCTGCTAGCCAGATGATTAAAGTTGCCTTATTTTCGATCAAGCTTCTCTACTAAAGTAGTAGTTTATAAATTTTTTTAAGCCATAGAACCCTTTTTACAAATAAAATGTAAAGTTTCCACGTAGAAAAACAGAATAGCTTTGGTCAAGGAATCTTTAATAATCCCACTAAAACCATGTGGGGATGTCCCTACCACGTCCGCTCCTGGGATTGTCACATGTCCCAGGCCTGAACAATTAGAGCACTCTATTCCCCGGTCACAGACAAGAACTGACCAATTAGAGCACTCTATTCCCCTGACACAGACCAGACCTGACCAATTAGAGCACTTTATTCCCTTGACACAGTGATTGGTTCATGGAATCACATTTATTTATTTCTTATCCAAAGAAATGGTTCTCAAAAACTTGGTATATTAGCTGGCGATTCAAGCACTTATTTCTAGATTATTCTTGGTGGTCAAGTTGATACTTGAAAACAATTGAAACAAAACAAAATTTTCCACATTAGATGGAGCTTTTGTTTTGTGATAGGAAAAATGCTAAGACCTCCAAGTTGGTAAATGCATCCTGTGTACAACTCATTTTCTTGTTTTAAACATAGTTCCTCACGGGTCACCAAATTAATATTACCAATCGTGCTTTTTTTGACAGGTTGTCGTGAGGTTTAAATTAATATTTAAAATGTTTGTAATGTGTAAAACCTCTATATTATATGAAATGTAAAGCAAGCTGTCAGCAGTTTGCTGAATGTCAATTTAAATAATTTTCTCAATATTTTTAAGTATAAAAGCACACCAAATTATATATTTGGCACTTGATAATGTGTTTATAAATAGGAGACCCTATTTGTTTCTTGTGGTCTGTAGTTAATGTTTTTAAAGCACTTCACAAACATTATGATTGGACTTCCCAGCAGCCCTCTCAAACAGCCGTGTTATAAAGAGGCACACTTTACTGCTATAATGTAGACCTGTGTTTATTTGTTAGATTTTGAAAATTCACTTAGGGAGACTCTGCACATTAAAAATCATTTTAAAATACAATTAAACTATTAGTATATTCAAAGGAGACCAATAGCAACATTAACCTATGTCTCTTCTTGGGCCAAATGAGTAGGGAGTATCAGTAGACATCCAGAGACTTTGGATTTGACAGCCTAAACCATCAGCAGTGGGAGCAGGAAAAGGAATGGGGGACCTTAGTTTTCTAAACTGCCTTTTCCCAGTGAAAAAGTCCTCACGCCTGGATAAATGCAACTTCTGTTTTTGTGTTTCGCTTTGCCTTGTTTTCTGCCCAGAACTCAGTTGATCTGTAGGTAACAACCACATTAGACTTTAAGGATTGCATTGTGCTATCTCGTTTCTACTGAATCTCCAGAACTAATGACTGGAAACTCCTGAGCATGGGGAAGCCCAAATTGAATTTAAAGCACAACGTCCCATTCTGACGGATAGGGAAAACAAAACAAAACAATTAGTGTTTTCTAGCTTTTGGTGACTTAAGAGCTATTTTCCTGGTGATACAAAATAAAATCAGTATATATTTCTAATTGCACATTCTACGTATACAGGGCCATCGCTAAAATGTAATATTCTACCTGCATCAATTATTAAGGAAGGACAGGAAGACAATGAAACTGGTGGTGTGAGATCAACACTCCGTAGGGCCCTCCAGTGAGATTTCTACACATCCCTCTCCAGCTCGATGAGGTCTTTATTATATCTACAGACATAAAGAGACTCAGCCCATTTTTTACCCTCCTAACAAACAGCAAATATTATTAGATGTTTGGTTATGTCCAGTTCTTATATTTATAGTCATGGAAAATCACTAGATTGCTTGAACAAGAGATTCTCTTGTTGCCTCACCTCAACACACGAGAGAGTAAAGAGTAGTTATCAGCTGTGTGGGCTCTGGTTTCAGGCCACCTGGCTTCTAGTCCTGGACTCGCCTTTCTCTTACCTTGGATTCAACTTCTTCCACTTTCTTCATAGATGGAAGTAAGAAGAGAGCATGGCTCATGGCGCAGGACTTAGACATAAGACTCATATCCTAACTGAACAACACACAGTAGCCATGGTGAAGCGCTGCTTGCAAAGCTAACTCTGCTTAAAACCCTGACATGACCCTTGTCCAGGTAGCTCCTCTTCAGCTTTTGGATTTACTTTGGCCTCATGCATGTTAGTCTGGATTCTGCCATCCTGATAAATGCTGTTCTATAGCTCTGTTCCTTTTTTTTAGAGATTATATTGCTGCTTGTAAGGATGTATCTCTGAGTTTTATTAGCTTAATATTTGTTATCCTCCATTGGAGTCTAAGTAACGTAGGGAAGACACTGTTTGCTACTCAGAATTTTATTAGCAGTATCTGACACATAGTAGGCCCTCAATAAACATTTGAATGAATAAGTGAATGATCATATTATGGACCTTAATTTTATTTCTTCTTTACTTCCTACATTTTTTGTTCATTGTTTAAAAAACTAGCACTTGACTGAAGAATGAGTGATCAGAAAAGAAATAATAAATAACCAGTATTTCAACCATGCGCCCTCCCATGACTCAACCTTCTCCTATAATTCTAGCTGTGTCAATGAAGTTATTGGGGGAGGGGAGATTGGCACAGGTGGGATTAGCAGAATCTCACCTAATATGCACAATGTGAGGATGTTCAGCACACTCCCTGGGTGAAGGGCTCAACTCCAACTTGGACTTTACCTTAGAAGTGAAAACAATGTGACCTCAAATTTGTACCCTCAGTTTGAAATGTAAAGTATATATATATTTTTATGATAAGGTTAGGCAAGACCATATCTAAAAATCAGCAGTTTGTAATACAAGATGACTAAAACAGAAGGTAACTAATGAATTTGCTTATATTTCTCCCAAACTGATGATAATTTAGCCTCTTTATTTTCCTGCAACAACATAACAGATTTTGAAAGATTTCTTTAGATGGCCACAAATCAATTATTAAGCATTTTTATGTCCACTATGACTTAAGAACTATTGCAAAGTTTCCTATTTATAACAGGCAGTCTACCTGTTTTAATTGCTTTCTGTAGCACATAACCAAGCAAGAACTCAGTGATAAATAAATACATCTTGATGTCAATTAGATAAATTGGTGGCCATAAACCACAGCCAAAAAAAAAGATCTAGAGTCAGAATTCTAAAGGGCTTATTGCCACAAGATAATGAAACTACTCAGGAGCCCCACGTAGAATGGATGCTAGGAATTACGAATGCAGTGGGAATACTGGAGGTGTCCACATCCGAGCAGAGTCATCACCATCTCCATGGAAACCATCCCCCCACCCCCTTCTGGGGAGAAAACAGCAGCTGTTCAACAGCACACAACCAAGAAAAATGCAAATCAGTTGGAAGTGGAAAACTCAGGATCCATTTAAAATTGTAAAGGGGAGATTTTGGGGTAAACGAATGAGGTTAACAAGGCAGTGATTTAGCAAATAACACTACTTTGGCCTCATGGGCCTCATGAAGAGGACCAGGAAGGCAGAGGGGCACTCCAGTCAGGAATTTACAACAAATGAACATCATCATGTTGCACTGCTGGAATGATACACTGTGGAAATTTGGGGAACTTAAATTACAAGGGAAAAAACCAGTTTCAAAGAAAAGAATCAGGCGAAAGTTTGTTTGGGGATTCATTCTGAAGAAAAAAGTAAGTTAAATCATGCCATAAAGTACAAAATAGAAGAAAAGTTGGAATAGAAAAATAAAGAATATGGACAAAATGTATAACAGCGATTACTTTGTATGTTTCTTTCACGTGAGCTTCTTTGTGTTTAACAGGAGTACATGTTCTGCTATGAAAGTTTCACTTCCACATAAAAAGGATCCTTGCTTGTAAGCCCTGGAGAAATCCCTGCAACTAAATCTAGCACTTTTGGCCACATCAAGAAAGATGAAAAGGCAGATAGTCACTACTCTGTTCTCATGAAAACAACACTGGAGTGAGAAGGAAAACGTGAGCGCTCATAGGGACCAGAATCTGAGAATGACTTCCTGCTGCAGGAAGTTGTTATCTCCCCAAAATTTGGAGCTGAGATTCCATTAGTCATCTGTATCTCTATGATGGGAAGATGGAGGGCAGAATTCTTCTACAGAGACAAAAAAAGCAGAAAGAACGTATTGAGGGAGCTGAGTTCAGCAGGAGAGGAGAGAGACAAGGACTCTTCTTAGGAAAGAAACATTAATTATTAATTATTAATTATTATTGGGGCTTTCCCAGAGCTCTGCTGAGATTCTGGGGTTAACTGCAGTGGCCAATGGGGGAAAGGCCACCACCGTCTTCAGCCATTGGCCACAGAGGCTATGAATGAAGTGCTTATTAAGCCAGCTCATGCCATCTTTGCAGGTCCACCGCTGTGATGCTCCCTTGCTATTTTGAGACTCAAGCATTGGGAAGGCCTAAGATATCAACTCCTGATTATTTCCAATTCTGCCACATCATGGACAGCACTTCGTGAGACCCACACACCTCTCCCTTTCACACAATGTCAGAAAGTCATTTTCTAGATTAGGGTCAGCAACCTCTTTGTTTATTTTAATGCACTTGACTTTTACAACCCAAAGCCAGAAAGTCTTGCAGGCCTTTAATACTGTTTCTGACTTGCCACATTCTTCTTCCTGGGCTCCAAGGCACAGAGCCAGCTAGTTACTTGAATGTAGGGAGCCAGGGGAAAGAGAGAATAATGGAAGAAAATCAATTGACATATCAAATTATTTCAACCCATCCCCCTACAGGCTTTCTCTAATTTTTCTTCGAAAAAGAACTCAAATTCTTGTAAGATTAAAAAATAAATTGCTTTAAAGCTACATGCTAAAATTTCTGTGTGACATTTACAAGGGCTAAAGGTAACATTGCTTTGTGACCTAACACAGAAGAATAAGGAAGGTTCCCAGAAGGCAGGTTGTACCTGAGAAAGAGTTTCTGAAATCTCTAAATAGCCACTGATAGAATGAGGTGTACCTGGCCAAATAGACCTGCCCTGCCCAGGAAGGTCAGGTTCAAGATCTGCCCAAGAAGGGTCAGACTCATGCTGCCAATTGCTGCCCTCCCTGACCCTTTAAATGCCCATCCCCCATAACCAATGTGTGGCATTCCTTTCTTGAATCCGCCCCACCTGCATCCAGGTGGAAATAAAGACCACATTACTGCCACAGAAGGGGGATTCTGTGTTCCTTTGTTTCGCTCCTTGGAATAATCTTTCATTCTTGGCTCGAGAACCTTTCAGCCATGATGACACCAAATATCTCTAAAAGTATATTGAGATCCATTGGCCAGTTGGCTTTTCTGAAAGAAGGGGAACAACATTCCAATAGAAAATATCTGTGCCTCGAAATATTATAAATCAGACATTAGGGTACAATAAAGCTTTTAAAGTATATTTTGAAATGAAAAATGCTGATTTCCTGATAAAATATGAATGCTTTAACTCAAATAAAGGGACTAAACAGGAAATCAAAGTAGCCAAAGTTGGCTGTTATGTTTGCCATGATAGCTTTAAGCTCCAAAATAAAAATAGTAATGATACCTAAATGGGGAAGATGTGTGTGGTTGCCTGTCCCTCAACCTCTCCCCACCCACTATCTCAGCAGTCTGGTCATCTGGTCATGGCTGGAGACCCTGAGTGAACAGCATAGAAGGAACAGGAACATAAAGAATGAGCAATGTGCACCCAGCACTGAGCACCCAGACCAAAACTGAGGAATGGGAAACAGATTCTCAGAAACATCTCCTGAAATATACTTTAATTCTGAATTTTCAAAATATCCAATCCTGACACACTGAACCTCCTGAGCTCCTTCTTATGATTTTGCATCATTTTCTGTGGGCATAGCAAGTGATTTGAGAGAAAAATGATTTGAGATTCATTTATTATTAAATATGTTATAAAGATGCTGATATAATCATTAATAATATTCATACTATATAAAGACAAATTCTTTTCCCATTTAACAAGTGATGCATACTTTTTCATTTGCTTAAATTAATTATGTAATAAAAGGCACAAATTGTCAACAAATAAATTCAAAAATGGCATATATTGGGATTTGTTTTGGAGAATTAATGGCTATTAAAATGTAGATTAAAATTTAACTACGCCTCATCACAACAAAACAGAAGACAAAAAATCTTTTTGGTGAATTATAATTTGAAATCCTTTAAGACTGTATTTCAAAGAAACCACTGGTTTATTTTTTAATGTGTTTATTCTCTCTTACTACATTATGAAATGGAAATAATCTGCCAAGAGTTTACAAATAGCAGGCTGAGGATATGGACACTCTTTATTCTAGGAAATCAAAAACCAATCTGGATCCAACTGCCACTATATATTTAAGTACTAAATGGACCATAAAAGAGTATATGAATAAAGGCAAAAATATGCCACGGTCCTATAATGGAAGATCCAATATTGTAAAGAGATTCATTTCTCCCACAATAAACAGTAATGATGGTTAAATACCTATCAGAATCCCAGTGAGAATTTTTTAAAGAACTTAAAGGTTAAGGTAATTTTAATCATTTTTACAAAAGAAAATATATAAGAATTTCCAGGAAAATTTATAAAGCTAAAGCAACCATGGGCATTTGCTTTTCCAGGTAATAAGACACATTATACATCTATAGCAATTAAAACAATATGATATTGGCATGGGGATAGAGAAACAGCTGATAGGAAAATTATAGATGGCCTAGAGACAAACTCATGTACATGTACAAAAGTGCTATGTGTTAATCTTGATATAGTTCAAATTCAGTAGGAACAGTATAAACAAATAATGTTGATGTAATTTCAAAAAATAATTTTTTTATTAAATCATAGCTGTGTACATTAATGCAATCATGGGGTACAATATGATGGTTTCATATACAGTCTGAAATATTTTCATCAAACTAGTTAACATAGCCTTCATGGCATTTTCTTAGTTATTGTGTTCAGACCTTTATATTCTGCATTTAGTAAATTTTGCCTGTACCTTTCTAAAATGCACCGTAGGTGGGACCCACCAGTTACGCTCCCTCCCCCATCCTCCCCCTCCCCTCCTCCTCCCTTGCCCCTTTCCCCATATTCTTGTGCTATAATTGGGTTATAGCTTTCATATGAAAGCTTTAAATTAGTTTCATAGTAGGGCTGAGTACATTGGATACCTTTTCTTCCATTCTTGGGATACTTTGCTAAGAAGAATATGTTCCAGCTCCATCCATGTAAACGTGAAAGAGGTAACGTCTCCATCTTTCTTTAAGGCTGCAAAATATTCCATGGTGTACAAATACTACAATTTATTAATCCATTCATGGGTTGATGGACACTTGGGCTTCTCCCATGAGGACTTAGCAATTATGAATTGGGCTACAATAAACATTCTGGTATAAATATCTTTGTTTTAATGTGATTTTTGGTCTTCTGGATATATACCTAGTAGACGAATTATAGGATTGAATGGCAGGTCTATTTTTAGATCTCTAAGTATTCTCCAAACAGCTTTCCAAAAGGAATATATAAGTTTGCATTCCCACCAAAAAATAAATTTTTAAAATAAACAAAGCGAAGTGATTCAATAGGAAAATGAGCAGTGTTTCAATAAAAAAAAATAGATTAAGAAATATATGTGATCAAAAAAAAAAACAAAACCAAAGTTGGTCGACTCTAGAATAATTAGAACTCTGTGACACAAAAATTAATTGTTAACATCCAGTGTTGGTTAGAGTATTGAGAATAAACATTCTCTTAGTATGAGATTTTGGAGAGAAATCTTATAGTGTCTTACTTTGCACATATATGTACATGAAATGCACTACATTTTAATCAGGAATTTATCTTCTAAGAAGCTATGTGATAGAAATTTTAGCATATTTAAAATACTAAGACAATTATTTTTGATGAAAGCCATAAAATCTAGTACGCACATCTACATATATACAAGGATATATGCGGATGTGTACACCTAAATTGTTGGGCCCTATCCAACCCTTCTAATTCACCATCTCTGAGGACAGTGCCCAGGCTGTTTATTTTAAAATGTTTCTCAGATATTATTTTTATGCAGCCTGATTCGCAAATCACTGAATCTAAAACCAAATATAAAAAAGAATTCTTGAATATCCACATTGGCTATTCATTCTGAAATATTTATTGAATGCTTAATAATAGCCATCCCCTTTTTGAGCCTCTGAAAATACAGTAGTACACAAAATAATATCTGTGACATAACAGAGTCCTGATTTTCCTAAAAGAGGAAGAAAATAATCAAAAATAAACTTTTTGGACAATATTCCCAAACTACATCAGAGGCTGACAGAACACATCCTGAAAAAGGACTTCATGTTCCCTGCCTCTCTCATTCTGAAAGTTTTAACACAGTATAAAAATGTTCATCACAACACATTCACCAGGTTCTATTTATTAACTCCAAAATTAGTGTTCAATTCTAGTATCCTACTTAAGAGACAAATATGTGTACATCTATATAATATATACATGTCATTTTTTTTTAAAGAGCTCCAGTTTCATGTAGAAACCTTAAATTTGGCTCACAAATGTGCTGGCCAGATTCCAAGGGAAGAAAGTGATGCCAAGTGTGTTTGAGCTAAAGATGGGGGAATAATTCGCATCAGAGCTGAGAGGGTCCTTGGTTCAAAGGCACTGTGAAGACTCACAAGGAAAACTTAATAAATCCAAGAGCAGTAGGGACAGAAACCTCAGAGACTTCCTGAAAAGGCAGAATCCATTTCTTCCACCCTAATGATCAAATTTGAAGGAATGTTGATCAAAGGTGGCTGATTGAGAGCTTGGGGAAGAAACCTTGGCTCTAGCTCAGAAACCAGGGGTCAGTCACGTTCTTGACTACAGGGACTATTGACAATTTATTAGATAAAAATCTGTATCCAAATTCCTGTTAACAACAAAGAGTTTAGGCTTCATAATTCTCAACTGATCCAATGTGTCAAATATTTCTGAACTCAAAACCATTCTGCTTCTCGGCTTCTCAGTGACCTGTTGAGTCTTACTAATGGCTGGTATATTTAAAAACAGAACTTCCAGATAATCTAATGGGATAAAATGTCCTTTTAAAAGACATCAATATATACTGAATTTGGTCCTGTTAAGAAAGCTTCAGAAGATGTACCAATCTTCCATTACAGAATACAAATATGGATGAATTGCATTCAAATAAAGGTGTAATAACAAAGCTATGAATTTTAATTTACCCTTGAAATGGAATTTATTCTTACTAACATAATGTGAAAAGCTAGCCTTTACAAACTTTCCTTTTGATCTTTCATTTGCCCACTATCAAAATCGATTAACAATTTCTTGTAAGTTTTTATTTCTAAAAGAAAACAACATCCTCTTTTATCCAACAATAATATTGAACAGAGTGCTTAATTGTACTTTATAATCCCATTCCTAAGTCTACTATTTTTAGGAGTCAGCAATTACAATTTTCAGAATAACTGGTAAAATTAGAATTAGGTATCAAGTTCCCCTGTGCTGAGAGTGCTAATAGTGACTACTTTTCCTGTGTATAATATGTATACATTATTTATAATATATACTTCATATATAAATACATGCATACAAAGAATTCTCATATATATATGTATATGTATATGTGAAAATGCATATATTCCCTGCAGCTCCTTTCACATATTTTAAGGAAGCACCATCATACATATAATATACATACCTAGTACATAATATGTAATATGCACATGATAATAAACAAGATACACCTGCATACCCATAAACAGGAATTCTTCACTTTATATATAGGCACTGCCTACAATATATTCAGGGATCAGTGGGTTCCGAATACTTTATTTTACTGAAGAAATAACTGAGACTCAAAGAAAATAGATGACTTAATCAAGGTCACAGCGAGGAAAGAAATGAAAACCTAAGCTTTGTAATTTCATCCTCGTGTTTTTCTCACTTAATATTTTGATCTTCTGTCCTGAACTTTAGACCGGGAGAGTGAACTATACAGATGCAGCCTTTGTACCCCAATTTTCAGACGACTTGTCTGCTGAGATTCGCCTTCTCTGAGATTTGGATTGTTATCAGACGGCTCTGTTTTAGAAGCACCAATTGCCATTTTAATGCAACTTACTGATCATGCAGACAGCCAGCCTCTCATAAATCATGTAAAGTACCTGAAAATATGATTTATGAGCTAAGTTATGGGAAATGGGGTCCTTTAATATTCTTAACCCTTCAGGATGTTGTTACCTATTGCAGAGGCTCCTGTCCTGATTCAGCTGAAGGTGCGTCTCATTGCTTTAATTTCAAACTGCCCCTTCTTCTCTACCCCCAATGGATGCTGACCTTCTGCTCATTCACCTTCAGCCATGAAGAATTGGAAGCTTCTTCAAGTTCACTGAGTATAAACTCTTAATTCAAACTCATACTTCGCTTATGGCTGCTTCAAAATATGTTACTGAGCTACTCCTATGCTAATTAAAGAACTGCACTTAATAGCATCTTACTATAAAATTAAAAGAGCAGGAGTATAACAGTTTTTGCAGAAAACAGTCCATGAAAGATCCTAGAAAATCCAAGATGAAACTAATTTAAACCATATGCCTTTTTGAAAAGGAATATGGAAAAAAACGTCTGTAATATGCAGTAAATGAGGCCCATAACTCACTGGAGCTTCCAATGAGTTATGTGTTAAATTCATATTTCACAAAACGGTCATGCATTTTTTTTAATCTTCCTGTCTATTAACCCTTTTCTTCATGTGGGAGAGTTGGTAAAAACAACGTGGCTATATTAGCATTAATATGTTTACATATGCAAATAGAAATCAACCTATACCAAAAGGCTGGGGGTTTTTGTTGCTTTTTTTTCTTGGTCCCCCTCCCTTATGGCTCAATATATTATCGCTTCACCAAACCAACAAATTGAAAACAATTTCTAATTTCTTCCACAAATACCTAATGGCTAAATGTTATTAATGCATTTGTCTGAAAGGCACAAATTCAAACATTGCTCAGTTAGGGAAGAAGGATTTACCGTGCTGATTGCTTGCCATCAGTTTCAGTAATCTATATTTTCTTCGTGAAAGTGAAAGTTTATCTCACCGTGGAGCAACAGTTATAATTTTGCTTCTTTCATTCATCAACTCTGATATTCGGAGCCTCCAATCATCACTTTCTGGAGCTACCGAGTTAGCAAGCTGTTGACTATTTTCTATTTAGCACTCTCCTTTAAAAAAAAAATGTTTGCCTGAACATTATGGGTTTATCTCCTGTCTGTGAAAGACCCTAATAAATCACATTTGCTTTGAGCTATCATAGATTATTAGGCTTTTATAATCATGAAATAAACCCAATAGACTATTGCTATTTTCAGAAGATTGAAAATCACTAGGTATTTTCTTCTTTGTATGAGTATTGTAGGTCCCTCATTTTTCAGAAGGATAGTGTCACATTTAGACTCTGTCAGCATATTGTTCATATAACAACAATGCTTCCAACAAATTGTGGTCTAGGAGTGGGAGTGGGAGTGAGTTCGGGAAACAGGGAGTTCCAGAATCACAGGAGTTGAGTCAGCCTTTGCCATCGTTAAGTTAAAAGCCTGAAGTTTGTTTCACAATGTGAACCTCTCAAATTGTTCTCCTTTGCCCTTTCTCTTTTCATATACAATAATTACTGATAATCTTTTGGAGAACAATGCTTTGAAATCATTTCAGTTTTAAGAGAGTACATGAAGTCCATCAAACAAATGGAAACCCCTGAAGGGGATTTACATGAATGCTCTCTCAACACAATTACCGCAATTAGATACAAGTATACCTTTGTGTCCTTAATATTGTAATTTTCATGGGGCAATGATTTGGAGGAGTTTCTTACTGGAAATAGATCTAAAACAAAGGGTTTTGATGACATTCTCAGCTCAACTAATTGTGTGAGCTGGGGAAAAGGTAATGAGGACACGTGTCAAGGTCAATATAATTACTAATTTCTAAATCTAGGCTAATATTTCCAAGGGCCTCGCATGCAAGTTACCATTTTTTAACTGCATTTGATGGAAAATTCAGCTTTGTTTTCTTTTTTTTTTTTCTGGTATATATGTCATGTTTGTTTGTTTGTTTGTGTTTCCCAAGGGTGTCCCAAAGTGAACTTTATCGTCCAAGGAACAAACCAAATTGACTTTCTTGTTGACTCTTCATCATATCGAAAGACGCAGATGTGAACAACAAAAGAAACACTTGGCATGATCACTGGAAATGTGCACATTCCAAAACACAGCTCATAAAAATCATATTTATCCCTTTGAGAGGAGCAGGCATAAAAGGACAGAAATACAAGGAGGGATTGTGGTGTCGGGTTATTTACATTTCTAATAGTTCTGAAATTATTAGATAGCTATTTTCTTGGATCTTATTTTCCCTATCAGCCACAGACTGTCTGTACATCTTGTGTCATAATTGCTATGAAAGCACCTTATTCCAAATGACATTCATTTCCAGGTTTTTATGCCTAAGCTCCTGGACACGCACCATATTTCGAAGTGATATGAGAGCGTTCTGTACGCGGTGTTTTAGAACTCTATTCTCTTATCTTTGCTCGGGTAAATCAACAAAGGTATAGAGGTGCTGATTAAAAGCTATGCTTCAATGGAAAATTATTCCAAAGACAAAATTAATAGAAACTGCTCAACTAAACAGATTTGCAGACCTGGGGGGAAATACAATAAAAAGACAACAAGAGAACAATAGAATCACTCAATCTCGCTCTCTCATTCAATAATAATAATACATATTTACCGTTATACATCACATCACTGATAGTCTCTTTTTTATTCTACTATTTTTTAAATGTGCTTATTGAATATAACTCGATTCAGTACAGCACTCCAGTGTTCCACAGATAGCGTGGATGGCAAGCTCTGTGAGTTATAATTGTCCCACGGGTTTCTGCAACTAATTGGCTAATTCAGAAAGTTGTCTCCTGCCTTGGGCCTGACTCTTCCCTCTCTGCAACATTCCACTGCCAATCTGCCTCTGTCTGTCCTGACTCAGTCTACTTTGACAATGAGCTTTGCTTCATGCCCGCTGCTGAGTTTCACTTAGATGTCCTTTGCCTCTAGAGCCAAACATTTTAAATCCTGATTAAAAACTACTTCTTAAATTCAAGCAAAAAAAAAGGAAATTGCCCCATTCCCCCACCCCTTATACTGACAGCTCGTCTCTATTTTTCATCCAAATAAGCAGAGCTCTGTAAATCTTGTCCAGAAGATACGGACTGAAAGAATTAATCAAAGTGTTGTTTATGAGCTGCTCAGAGCAGATTAAATGTTGTGTTGACAACACAATTTGCAAATTATCTATCAACATCAACAGACATACAGCAATGAGCCAAGCCAATTGGATACCTTTGGTCACAAGAGGACCATGTATTTCCTAGTCTTGCTTCCAAAACTAAAGTCCTTTTGAAAGAGTTTTAGCCAACATTATTTGCAGACTCATTTCTGCAGATGAGTTCCTTTACAATTTATTTTGGACAGTGCCAGTTTGATTTCTGCCACATACAAGCTATGTTTTCTGCCTCCTCCACGCCAGACAATCTCTATTCCAATTCACCGCTGATATCTCCTAGATAACTGCCTCTTAAAAATACCCATGGCAACCAGCCTCTAAAATAATTTCAACCTCTGAGTATTCACAGAATTCATCTCTTTATGTGTTGTTTCCTCACACATGACCGAATCAATGTGTGTGACCAGTAGACTAGGACAGAGATGGTGGTATGTCAGTTCCCAGATCTGTTTCACCTGTGATTCGTCCCTGGGTACTCCTGGGTAGTATTCCATTCTATTCCATCACAACTTATTCATACATTTACCTGTAGATGAATAGTAGTTTCCAATTCTGACAAATATGAATAAAGCTACAGAGAACATAGGGATACAAGTCTTCTTGTGGACGTAAGCTTTCAAAACAAATGCCTAAGGGTGAAATTGCTAGATCACAAGTTAACTTTATGCTTTGTGTTATAAAAGTTGAAAACCTATTTTCCAGCAGTATTTTACAGTTTCATCTACAGGTTCTGAGCATTTCATTTGCTTTACATCATTGCCAACACTTGATATTTTAGTTCTTTTTAATCTTAGTCATTTTAATAAGTGTGAAATGCTCTCTTGTAATGTTTTAATTATGATATTTTCTGATGCCTAATAATGTTGTAAAACATTTCATAAGTTTACTGGCTATTTATATACCCTTCCTTTCTTATTGGCCAGGTGCAGGGGTTCACACCTGTAATCCTAGCACTCTGAGAGGCTGAGGCAGAAAGATTATTTGAGCTCAATAGTTTGAGACCAGCCTGAGGAAGCACGAGACCCCATCTCTACTACTAATAGAAAAACTAGCCAGGTGTGGTGACAAGTGTCTGTACTCCCAGCTGGTGCTCCAGCCTGGGCAGCAAAGTGAGACTCTGTCCTAAAAGAAAAAAAAAAAAAAAAAAAGAAGCAGCTTGTTATTTAATTTCTGGATATTTTAAGGTTTTATCGTATCTTATTTTACAATTTTGAATTTAATTTTATTATGTTCTAACATGAAATGTCATAAGATTTCAACCTTTTGAAATATACTAAGACTCAATCTGTGGCCCATTATGTGGTATATTTTCATGAACATTATATGTTAACATAAAAAGAATGTTTATTCTGCAGTTTTATAAATAATATTCTGTAAATGTTAACAAATTTGGTTAATAGTGTTGCTCATATTTTTATATTCTTAATGATATTTTTCTACTTGTTCCGGTATGAGAAGATTGTTAAAATTTCTCAATATTACTATGGAATTTGAATTTCTCCTTTTCACTTCTGCTATTTCTTGTCATTATTTTTTCCCCTGAACTTTGTTTCTCTTTTATTCTTGTGCACCTCCTTTTGGATTAATTGGATATATTTTATCATTCTGTTTTATGCCTTTTGGGGAGCTTATTAGCTGTACTCCTTTTATTTTTAATGTGTTTCCAATATTGACCATTAATGTATTAAAGTCCATTTAGAGTCGATATTTTCTTACTCTATATGTCACACCCAATACTTCATACATTTCTCACATCACCACTGATAAACTTCCCATTGTACATTTAACAGGTTCCACTTGATAAATGTAATATCTTTTCCTTTTCTTGTGTCATTGTTGTCATTTCTTTGCCTAGACATAATTTGAACCCCGCCTTCCATGTTATAATTTTTCAATTAAGCAGCCATTCATTTTCAAGGTACTTATGACAAGGAAATTTTTCCCCTTCTGGTTCTCTCGTTCCTACCTCTAGATCAATTTTCCATCCAATATTATTTCTTCCATCTTGAAAAATATTCTTTAGCATTTCTTGCAGTATTAGTCTGCTGGTGCTGCATGATCTCAGCTTTCATTTCTCTGAAAATGTCTTTATTTCTTATTTTTCGAGATGTATTTTAGCTAATTCAATTTTAAATCAAGAAAGTTGTCTTCTTGCATGTTTGTTTTTAACAAATTAAATACATCATTCATGATCTTCTGGAGTCTGTTGTTTTTTATAAAAAAATAGCAATTATTTGTATCATTTGTTTCCTAGTATAAAAGTGTCTTTGTTCTCTAGCTGGTTTTAAAATTTTTTTTTACCTTTGGGGTTGAGCAGATATAATGTGTTTCCTTTGTGTTAACCTATCTTGGAACCCTGAACATTTTTGGTTCATAAATTGAGTTTTCTCATCATATTTAGAAAACTATAATAAGACACGATTTTTACTTTTTTACACTATTATTTTCATGGTCTCCTTCTGAGACTCCAATTACTGTTGTCCATCAGGTACCAAACTGGATAAATGTTATTTACTTGTCCTCAAACTTATTGACAACATTGCGCCATTTCAATTTGCTATTGAGTCCATATAGTTATTTTTTCTCTCGTTACCATGCTGTTTTATTTTAGAATTCTGATTTTGTTTTTTGTATAGTTTCTATTCTCTGCTGAGATTACCTATTCACACATTAAGATAAATTTTCTCTTAAGTATTTGCCAGGATTTTATTTTAATGTTTTGAAATGATGATAGTTGCTTCACAGCAGTTGTCTGTTAACTCCAATATCAGGACGCTAAAGTGTGGTATCTAATGTGTGTTGTTTGCTTTTCTTTACTTGATGCTAAGTTGCATGTTTTTGGTTTTTGCAGGTCTAACTATTTTTTATTGAATACTAGACATTGTGAATAATATTGTGGAGATTCCAGGTTCTTTTCCTCTGAAGGGTGTTCATTTTTGTTTTAATAAGTAATTCAAGTATGCACTGATCATCCTGTAAATTATATAGGCTTGATTGTGTGCCTTGCTTGTTAGATGGAGTTGTGAAAGACAAAGATATTTCTTCAGCTCTTCTAATATCATAGATTTGACCTATAAACACTCAAATCTAAAGACATTGACAAAGCTTGGATTTGGCTTGGTTAAGGCTGGTCTAGAGTGTATCTAACTCTAAAATGTGGACCTTATTCTTCAGGGTAAGTCGCTCCTCAAGTCCTAAGGGGCTTTACCCCTGCTATCCCAGATAAATTCCAAAAGTGTTAATGAGATTTTTCTACTCTAGCTGGATCAGATCTCTAATGTTCTTCAGCACCATTCAAACTCTTGAATCCGTGTTTTGCCATCAAGCCCATAGCAACTGCTCTCTAGAAAACCTGGGCAGTTTTATTCTTTGTATGTGTAAATCGGACTTAATCAAGAACTCATGGGGAGCCCCTTCCCTCAGGGATTCTATCCTAGCATGAGAAATCTCTTTGTTTGTGATGCCATGTCTTTGATTTTAGCTCTTCAGGGATTCCTATATTTAGTTAGACCTTAGCTTCTCTACCTCAAGAGCAACCATTGTTCTTTTCTTGGATTCTCTATCCTCATATCACAATCAGGGATTTGCCCCAGGCAAAGAACCTGAGAAATTATGGGACTTCCCTTATAAATTTCCCTTGTTAAGGGATTTTTGTTTCGTATTATCTACTTTCCAAAGCCCTGAATCCAATGATTCATATATTTTATTCAGTTTTATGGCTTTTTGCAGCTCAATCAGAGGTTACTATATAATGCTTTAGTCTAACACTCATGATAGCATTATCATGGTATTTAAATATAGAACTTTCAATGTAGATCACTCATGCTTATGAATGAGACTATCACGACCACCAGCCTCCTTTATAACCCAAACCAGGCTGTGTTGGGAGTGAATGCAATGATTCTATCTACTCAGCATGGCTTGAATTAGCCCAGAAGTTTGTCTCTAATGAATCTTCTCTCCACCTGTAGGAAATGAGGCCTCCTGTTATTTTCCCTCCTTCTTCTCTCCAAAGTTCTCATTAGCCCAACTTGTTTAAATGTTATAAAAATATAAAGACATGATCTGCAGTAGACAACACTTAAAATTCAATGTGGTACATATTTTTTGAGCATCTCCAAATGAGTGTTAAAGTAGCACAGTTGCATAGGTCTATTATTAGAGTTACGGGAGACTACGTAGCTTCTCAAAGGCTCTGCTTCCTGATCTTTAAAATGTGCTAGAGCTCTTTTTGCATTCTCAAATTCTATCTGAAAAATGTTTGTTTCATTATAAAGTAATCATTAAAACATGTTTTCCATTTGGGAAAATGGTCTCCAGGAAAAAAACAAAGGGCAGGAGAAGGATTTTCTCTGGCTTCATAACCTTACCAAACTTAATTTATCAATATAATTATTGACAGAAAATCTGATTCTGAGGAAATAAAATTCAAGTCTATCCCACTGAAGTGTGGGAAACCCTGACATTTTAGGACACAGGCAGCTGCCTTCAGACCCAATAGTACCAATGTATAAGCTGTCGTCAAGTGCCAAGCAGAATCTTAAGTACACAGTTGGCACTATTTCAATTCATTATATGGAAGAAGAGATGAAAGTTTAGAGAGTGAAGTGGATAGACTTTAAGATGACCCTCATGTTTCCTGTTTCCTGGTGTCCATATCCTGTATAAGCTCCTCCTCCTCTTCATTGTGGGCAAGATCTGGGACTTCTGTTTAACCAACAGAATACCCCCATGATTACAATACATAGTATAAGACTCTGTCTTGCCAGCATTCTCATTCCCTCTATTGGTTGCTTTGAAGAAGTAAGTTGCCATAATTGCTATCACGGCCGTAAGGAAATTACTTTTGCCAAAAATCCAAGGGATCTTGGAAATGGATCCTTTCCTAGTTGAGCCTTTCATAAGAAACCAGCCTGATTTAAACCTTAGTTGCAACCTGTGAGATACTACAAGAGAGGACCCAATTAAAACATGCCCCAATGCTTGACCCACACAAACTCTAAGACAAAAAATGGATGCTGCTTTAAGATACTGCATTTGTGATCATTTGTTCTGCAATAATAGATAACACAAGAGGCAATTAAGGTGGTCAAGGTCACACAGGTAGGAAGCGACAATAACAAGCAAAGCAAATCTATTTGAATTCAAAATGCTTACTCTTTATTAATATTTTATATTATATCTCACACTTCTCTTCTTAAGTACCCAATCCCCCCAGTAGAATATTAGTAATGCCAAGAAGTTTTACCAGTGCAATCTCAAATTTCAAATAACTTTGAACTTTGATGTGAAATCTGCTTGTCTTTCATGTGAAATGGTGGCAAAATCTCCAGGTGTGAATAATAATAGCTGATAATTAAACTTACCAGTATGTGAGGAACTGTTCTACCAGGATTTATGTGCACTATCTTATTTAACCCTTTTACACTTTTATGAGATTGACACTATAATTATTCTCTATTCCAGAGAAAACTGCAAGTTACAGAGGTTATCAAATTTGCCAAGTTGAATACAGCTTCTAAATTCCAAAGTAGAGACTTGAACCCAGGTCTGTTTTGTCTTAATACATGAGATTTGAAGTCAGAGAAACTTGCAAGCCATTGACAGAGATTCACATATGGCCTAGAAAATAAAATATTTGGAAAATAATGCAGGTTGAAATTGCAATTGCTAGTTTTAATGTGTGATATGTGTGCAATTCTCTAAAGCAGATGGCCACCACTTATTGACCACCACACAAACACCATGTACTGGACTGGGTGCCATGGTAATATTAATGACAGCATTGAATTTCACCCACCTACTCTGCAATTATTTTTACTGAGTTTCTTTATGTTATAGGCACACAGTAGATACTAAGAACAAAGAAAAGGTAAAGAATATCAAGGAACTTACAGTCCATTGATTAAAAAAAAGATAAGTGAATTAATTAATTGCAGTTATGATCCCAATGTTGAATGTATTTATAGCCATTTTTGTTTATTAGTAAGTGGCCAGAACCATTGCTACCCAAATATTTAAACCTCAAATCATTGAAATCATATTTAAGTGGTGACTTACTTGGAGAGTAAGATATGAACATTACAAATATACAGTTATTTCTGAATTTCAAAAAATTGGTGAAATGGAATAATGTACTCTTTAAGAGTTATTTAGGAGAGATATCCAGATTTTGAACAATTGCTTTGGTCTTTTAGAAAGGTGAGATGGGAAGCCTAAGATATTCCCTTTTTGGTAGCTTCTGTGTATCTGGGTAGCTCACCCAGAGCTTGGTAACTTTGTAAGTATGAATATCTGTCCCTGTGGCTGACACTGTGAATCCTCTCAACACTTTTTCTTTTTTTTTTTTTTTGAGACAGAGCCTCAAACTGTCACCCTGGATAGAGTGCTGTGATCACAGCTCACAGCAACCTCCAACTCCTGGGCTCAAGCGAGTCTCCTGCCTCTGCCTCCCAAGTAGCTGGGACTACAAGCGCCCGCCACAACGCCCGGCCATTTTTTGGTTGCAGCCATCATTGTTGTTTGGCAGGCCCGGGTTGGATTCAAACCCGCCAGCTCAGGTGTACGTGGCAGGCGTCTTAGCCCGTTGAGCTACAAGCGCTAAGTCTCAACACTTTTTCCGTCCTTTTCCCATCCGGTAGAAGTCTTACTCTTTGGGTGTATCTTAAATTACGTATTAATTCCAATAGTCCCTTCCTCTTGGCCACAGAGATAGTCTAATCTGAAAACTACTCTTCAAGAAAGATGCTAAAAAAGAAAAAAGCCAGAACAGTGATCAATCAATAACCAATAATCTTATATTACACAATTAATATTTACATCAAGTGATAGGTTAAAAAACGGCATTTTTCTCACTAAAAATTTTGCTACAGTGAGCATAATGAAATAGGAACTAAGAATTCCTTTAATACAAAACAAAAAAAATTTGATAAATAAGTTTGCTGGGTTCTACAGTATAATTACTTTAATATGTGAAAAACAAACTTTCATAATGTGGTCAGCAATTTGCTGGAGGACAAAGAACATCTAATGCCAATGATTTCATTAAGCTATTAGATTCCTTTTGATTAAAATTAACAATTGCTGTGACACTACCTGACAATGGGCACTTTTCATCAGAGCAGCTAGTTAAAATACCACAGTGTTGTCTTTCTTATCGCTGTTTCCATATGAAACTCATAAGAATAGAGCTTCTTCAGTCCAACAGCTGGAAAACTCTACTTCTGAGATAAGAGAGGTTGTGTTCATCATGACAAAAAGTGCAATATTCTGAAGGAATTTATAGAAATAATAGGAGCTACATGAAAATGCTGACGACAATTTAACAAATGTGTCCAGACACTGACTTATGTTTTAAGCTCCTCTTCAAAACTGGGCATTACACTGATGGCAGTTATCTAACTGGTGCTTGGCTTCAACTTTGGATAATCACATGCAGCTGTTTCTGTCTCTCTGTCCTCCTTCCTTCCTCTCTGTGCCTCTCTCCTCCCTCTCTCCTGCCCTCTGTCTTTCTTTCTCTCTCCATCTTCCTCTCTCTCTTCCCAACAGAAATGACATTTAACAATGAAAACTCTGGAGAATTGCTTAAGTCTAAGAGTTGGAGGTTGCTGTGAGTTGTGACGCCACGCACTCTACTGAGGGTGAGGTAGTGAGACTCTGTCTCAAAAAAGAAAAAAATAAATAAAGCAATTAAAACTGAGAAAAAGAATTAACTATACCCAGATGTTCTGTATCTAATAATGATACAGATAAATGATAATGTTCTGTATCTTTCTTTCTTTCTTTTGTAAGTTGATGATTTCTTTTTAGCAGAAATAGAAATGACAACTTACCAGGCACCGGAGATAGTTATAAGCAGTTTATTTACATTGACTCACTGGGGCTCCATAACAACACCGAGCAGTGGTTTGCCATGATTAGCCCCACTTTACAGATAAGGAGAATAAACAACAGGGAAGTTGAATGATTCACCAAAGGTCAGAGCGCTATCAAGCTTTGCCATCTGTTTCCAGATTTCCTATGCTTAATACATGATTTCTTAGAATATAAATTCCTTAAAAAAAAAGACTTCAGTTTTTAATGTGATAGCAATCAAGAAATTAGAACTCTGTAAACACCAATTGACTTAGATGAAAAGGATTTTGGTCTGTTGTTTCAGTTTTTATGTTTTGTTTTGTTTTTGAGACAGAGTCTCAAGCTGTCACCCTGGGTAGAGTACTGTGGTGTCATAGCTCACACCAACCTTCAATGCTTGGCCTCATGTGATCCTCTTGCCCTGGTTTTTCTATTTTTAGTAGAGACCGGGTCTCACATTCTGCTCATTTTCTGGTCTCTCATTTTCTGGTCTCGAACTCATGAGCTCAAGCAATCTGCCTGCCTCCGCCTCCCAGAGTGCTAGCACTACATGTGTGAGCCACCACGCCCAGCCTATTGTTTCAGCTTGTAAAAATACTTTCAGTGTAAGCATCTCACCAATTAGAGCAAACATATAGTATATTCTTGAAAATATATGTGCAAATCCAATAATTTTGCACATTAAATGTTTTTAAAAACTCTATTGAATGAATGCACCAAGAAACCTATATGTCCTCAGAATAGCTTAAAAATTCCCAAAATATTTTATTAAACATTTATTTAATTTTTAAAATTATTTTCAAAAGTATAATAAAAATAGCAAACATGCCCAAATGCACCACATTTCAAAATTTCACATATTGGGTGCCACCAGTACAATAATTAGCCCACTTAGATGAAAAAGTACTGCTTTGAAGTGTTTTTTGCTATTCTGTGCATTTATTTATTCACAGATAATTGAACAAATATCAATCAATCCTATTTTCTCATCCAGGCACCAGTTAGGTACTTGAAATTTATCAATGAATGAAATGGACAAAGATTTCTGCCTTCATGGAGGCTCATATTTTACCGCAGCAAGACTAAACATAAATTGTACAATTCACTGTAAGGGAATAAAGTACAATGGAGAGGAGTGGTGTTTGCGGAGGGTGTAGGTTGCTATTTAGTTTAGGGTGGTCAGGGAAGGACTTACTGAGATGACATGAAGAGCAAAGATGTAAAGCAAGCCAGGGTGGCTACCTGGGGAAAGATAATTGGATGCCCACATGGGAAAACAAGAAACAACAACAAAATAATTCAGGCTTCATACCATGGACAAAATTAAATTTGGGGCTAAAGACTTAAATATAAAATGCAAAATAATTAACACTTTTAGAAAGTAATATAGGAGAATAACTTCATCACATTACACTGAGAGATATTTAATGGGGTGTAAGATCCCTACTTGTTAAGGAAATATTAATAAATTTGACTATATTTATTGCATGAAAATCACTATTAAGAAATTGAAAGAGAAAAGGTGAATGGAAAAAGATAATTGTTTATATATAACTGACAAAAACTAATATTCAGAATATATAAAACCTTCCACAAATCAATACAAAACATGACAACCAAATAGAAAAAAATAAGGGGTAAAAGATTTGCATCGGTATTTCACAAAAAATAAACGTTATCCATATAGCTAATTGCTATATAAAGATGTGTTCATCCTCAATTGTCATAATGGAAATGTAAATTTAAAATATATAGATTACTATTGGCCCACCAGAATGACCCAAAATGTAAAAGGCTAAAAATGCCAAATATTTTTCAAGATTATGGAATGACTGAAATACTCATGTACTTACAGTCAGACTATAAATACATGCTTTGTAACATAATATGACTTTATTCAATTTTAAAATATATACCCCTAAGACTCAGGAATCTCACTTCTAGTTGCACCTTAATATCTCATTGAACAGTATATGAATAAGAATCAAGGGATATGTACAAGAATGTCTATAACAGCATTATTCAAAAAAACATCTTAGGAAAAATCACATCCTATCAATGAATGGAAAACTAAACTATGATATATTTAAACAATGCACAACAAAGAAAATTAAAAAAAAAACTACAACCACACACAACTTACAGATAATCCCCTAAACATTATAGGGTGTAAAAGACACCAGATACAGATAAGACCTTAATGCAAAGACTACATAGGCGGTGCCTGTGGCTCAGTGAGTAGGACACCAGCCCCATATACCAAGGGTGGCAGGTTCAAACCCAACCCTGGCCAAACCGTAACAAAAAATAGCCAGGCATTGTGGTGGTCACCTGTAGTCCCAGCTGCTCTGGAGGCTGAGGCAAGAGAATCGCCTAAGCCCAAGAGATGGAGGTTGTTGTGAGCTGTGATGCCACAGCTCTCTACCAAGGGCAATAAAGTGAGACTCTGTCTCTATTTAAAAACAAAAACTACATAATTCCATTTATACAAAATTCTGAAGTAGACAAAACTAAACTAGCTAGACATATATAACTAGTACATGATATAATATTTTATATATGTATATGTGTATAAAACATAGAAAAAAATTAACGTTATCAGAAAAAATATTAAAATGTCAAACAACAAACTGGAGGGGAAGCACTAGAGACTCTGAATATAGAAAATATGTATATAGCCCCTTGACAGCTCTAGTATACGAGAAAAACTTTCAAAGAAGAGCAAAGAAAAGAGTCAGTATCAGTCTGAACAAGTAAGAGTAGGATTGATGGGAGAAGTTGATCAATTGGAGCAAATGTAGGGAGAAATAAGGGAGAATTACTGAAGCCAGGTCTTGGAATAGGCAAAAAAGGTATGAAATCTAGTAAGTGCATTGGTGGGCATTAGATCGCAGCATGGCTAAATCATCTATGAAAATCAGCAGGTTCTACCAAAAACAAATGTTGGAAGTGAAATCTAGGAGTCTGTGGTGTTCTACAAATACTCTCTTATAGCTTCTATTTTCTCAGTGAACTGGGAAGCACAGTCCTTGGTGGAAAGCAAGAACAGGAAAACTGTTAGGAACTGAGGGGTATAAAACGGTCCTCTAAACAAGTAGAAAAGTGGATTGGTGAGATATAAGATAACCACAGGTAGCAATGAGCATCCTCCTCAAATTAGTGGATGGGAGTGTAAAGCAAGATGAGTTCCTAAATGGTGTAATTTTCTCCAGCTCTGTTCAAAAGCACAGAAGCAGGTTTTGATCTTAATACACACAAAGGCACACATACTCCCACGTACAACATGTACGCTGTGAATTATATTTGTTTATACACACACATACAGATATATGTATATATGCACAGGCTTACTTTCTGTCTCACATCATGTGACTATAGATGCTAAAAGCTAATTTACTTTTTTCTCTTATACATCAAAATAGTGCTGATCCCCAAATCATGCTAGCCATATAGTAGATTAAGACATATTTGTTGAATAAATGAGTGAGAACAGCTGTTAAAAGGCCTTAAAGTTTTTGTTTCAAACAAAATAGAAATCCTACAACTCTTCAATTAAACATCACACAAAAGGTAACTTGAGATTGCCAGGAAAATGGAGTTAAAAACCAATGAACCAAAGAGATTATTGCGACTACTTCTGTTTTAGTCGCAGCACTCTCAATACTGTGCAAACAAAACCAAATATTCAAGTAAATTACATGACGAGATTGACCTGATTTCGGCTGTCATCCATAAACACTGATTTGAAAACATTGCATTTAACAATAACTGCCTCATTTAGCTAATGTGAAGGACTTATTCAATAATGAATAAATATTAACTATTTAACTTGCAAAATAAAATTAGACTGACAAATGGCATCTTTTTATGTTAGGATACTGTGTAATAGTTAACTTCAAAAAGGTTTCTGTTGGGCGGCCCCAGTGGCTCAGTGAGTAGGGCATTGGCCCCTATATTGTGGGTGACAGGTTCAAACCTGGCCCCAGCCAAACTGCAACAAAAAAATAGCCAGGCATTGTGGTGGGTGCCTGTAGTCCCAGCTACTCAAGAGGCTGAGACAAGAGAATCACCTAAGTCCAAGAGCTAGAGGTTGCTGTGAGCTGTGACGTAACAGCAATCTACCAAGGACAACAAAGTAAGACTCTGTCTCTTAAAAAAAAAAAAAAAAAGGTTTGTCTTGTTTTAAGGTTTTTTTTTTTTTTTAGAGACAGAGTATCACGCAGCAACCTCCAGCTCTTTGACTTAGGCAATTCTCTTGCCTCAGCCTCCCAAGTAGCTGGGACCACAGGTGCCCGCCACAACACCCAGCTATTTTTTGTAGCAGTTTGGCTGGGGCTGGGGTTTGAACCCACCACCCTCAGTATATGAGGCCAGCGCCATACCTATTGAGCCATAGGCGCTGCCTTGTTGATTTAAGTTTTAAACTCACTATCTGGATAATAATTAGAAAGACAGACACCTCAAATATGGTAGGCATATAATAATGAGTACATTCGGTGATGAAACCAAAACTAAACATAGTTTGACAAATAGAAGCATTGTATTAAATCTAGGAAGTTAAAATTGAATAGGAAGTTAAAATTTGAATAGGCGAAGGTACAATCGGGGTCCTTTCATAAAAAACTTGCACAAGTAGAACACAGGGACAGATTAGCTTAGTAGAACTGAGGTGCAAATAATGGTTGCTTTAGCTGGTAATGAGTTTAATGATTACCTATGATGAGATGGAACTGCCCCAAAAAGGACTAATGTGATCTTTGGCCATATTAATGAAAATACATCCTGAATAAATGAGATGCAACATTCATTTCTCTGAGCTACTCACAACACACCTAGTGTGTTCATTCAACTCTAAGTACCACAATTTAAGGCATATTAAAATATTTTCAGAGGAAATTTTACAATGATGTAGAAATTCCAAAGTCTTAAATGAAATCATTTTAAAAAGATACCTATGGAGCATATTGCAAGTATAAGTTGGATCTATCATGTGTAGAACACAAATGTCTTAACACTGTAATCGGGTAAATGAGGTGAAGGCTATGTTAATTAGGAGGATTTAAGCACTCCAATTTATATAAATAACACATTGAATCCCACAATGGCATATATATATTCATGATCTATGTAT
>CAUYON010035291.1:0-18257 GCA_963573935.1 Arctocebus calabarensis
AGCAACATCAAAAAATACATTACTGGGATCTGATCAAACTAAAAAGCTTTTGCATAGCCAAGAGCACAGTAAGTAAAGCAAACAGACAACCTTCAGAATGGGAGAAGATTTTTAGAGGTTATGCTTCCGACAAAGGTTTGATAACTGGAATCCACAGAGAACTCAAACTAATCAATAAGAAAAGAACAAATAACCCCATTTATATGTGGACAAGAGACTTGAACAGAAACTTCTCTGATGAAGACAGGTGCATGGCCTATAAACACATGAAAAAATGTTCATCATCCTTAATCATCCAAGAAATGCAAATCAAAAGTACTTTGAGATATCATCTAACTCTAGTAAGATTAGCCCACATTACAAAATCCTAAAACTACAGATGTTGGCGTGGATACGGAGAGAAGGGAACGCTTCTATACTGCTGGTGGGAATGCAAGCTAATACCACCTTTTGGAAAGAAGTTTGGAGAACACACAGGAACTGAAAGTAGACCTACTACTTGATCCTGCAATTCCTCTACTAGGTATATACTCAGATGATCAAAAATTATTTTACAACAAAGACTTTTGCACCAGAATGTTTAATGCAGCCCAGTTCATAATAGCCAAGACATGGAAACAGCCCCAGTGCCCATCAACCCATGAATGGATTAACATATTGTAGTTTATATACACCATGGAATACTATGCAGCCATAAAAAGATGGAGACTTCACATCTTTTATGTTTACCTGGATGGAATTGGAACATATTCTTCTTAGTAAAGTATCTCAAGAATGGAAAAAGAGTATCCAATGTACTCAATACTACTATGAAATCAATATATAATCACCTACACACTCATATGAATGGCAAAACATAACTATAGCCCAGAAAGCAGAAGGGAAGAGGAGAGGGAGGAGAGGGGAGGGAGAATATAGAAGGAGGGAGGGTATTTGGGGGGACCTCACCTAATGTGCATGATGCAATGGTAAATTTCAAAACTATTAAGAAATGAGTATAATTGTGATGGATGTGTTACTTAGTTCAATGTAAGCATTTCACATTGTATATTGAAGCAGTACCCTGAACCCCATAAATGCATTAATGTACAAAGTTATGATTTAATAAAAAATAATAATAATGAAGAAAGAAAGAATAACAACAACAACAACAAAAAAACAATAAAAAATTCTAAAGAAAGCATGGGGAAAATCCTTGACAAAATTGGCCTGGGAAAACATTTTATGAAGAAGACCCTCTTAGCAACTGTAGCGACACCAAAAATAAATAAATAGGACATGATTAAACTAAAAGGCTTTTGCACAGCTTAGGGTACTACAACTAAAGCAAACAGACAGCCTTTGGAATGGCTGTATGCTATGAATCTGACAAAGGACTGATAACTAGAATCTATAGAGAACTCTTAAAATCAATATGGTGCCTGTGGGTCATCGAGTAGGGTGCTGGCCCCATATACCAAAGGGGGCAGATTCAAACCTGGCCTCGGCCGAACTGCGAAACAGAAAAATAGCCAGGTATTGTGGTGGGCGCCTGTAGTCCCAGCTACTTGGGAGGCTGAGGCAGGAGAATCGCCTAAGCCCTGGAGTTGGAGGTTGCTGTGAGCTGTGTGACGCCACAGCACTCTACCAACGGTGATAAAGTGAGACTCTGTCTCTACAAAAAAAAAGAAAAGACCAAACAACCACCTTTATAAGTGGGCAAGAGATGTGAACAGAAATTCTTCTGAAGATGACAGACAAATGGCCAAAAACATTAAAAAAAAATGCCCATTGTCTCTAATCATCAGAAAAATGCAAATCAAAACCACTCTAAGATATCATCTAATTCCAATGAGAATAGCCCACATCACAAAGTCCCAAAACTGAAGATGCTGGTGAGGTTGTGGAAAGAAGGTAATGCTTTTATACTCTTGGTGGGATTGTAAACCAATACCAGCTCTATGGAAAGAAGTATGGAGAATCCTCAAAGTACTAAAAGTAGACCTTCCATTTGATCCTGCAATCCCATTACTAAGTATCTAACCAGAAGAAAAAAAATAATTTTACCATAAGGAAATTTTCACTGGAACATTTATAGCAGCTCAATTCACATTTGCTAAGATGTGGAAGCCACCCAAGTGGCCATCAACTCATGAATGAATTAACAAACTGTGGTATATATACCATGGAGTACTATTCAGACATCAGAAAAGATGGAGAGACTCTACATCTTTTGTGTTTACTTGGCTGGAGTTGAAACACATTGTTCTTAGTAAAGTATCACAAGAATGCAAAAACAAGTATCCAAAGTACTCAATACTAATATGAAACCAATATATAAACACGAAAGAAAAACACAAGTATATTCTAGTGAAGGGTAGGGGAGAAGAGGGGAAAGGGGAAAGGGGAGGCGGGAGGCTGATTGGTGGGTGCTCACTTAATGTGCACATATGAGGGTATTCAGCACTACCTCTGGGTGAAGGGCTCAAGAACAACTTGAACTTTACCTTAGAAATGAAAACAATGTAATGTAAACAGTTGTACCCTCATATTGATCTGGAATTAAAAAAAAAAAACAACTGTGCTAGCCATTGGTCTTGCTACAGGCTTGAGCCAGGGCTTCAAATGCCAGTCCTGCAACAGATACAAATACAATCTACTGGCTCAACCCACAAGGTAACTATTCTCAAGGAAAATATAATCTGTGGATAGAACAAGACGCACGGCAGGTAAGAGAATTCTGTGTTCTTTTATGGGGCTGATTGTAGGAAAAGGAAGAAGCTTAGCCTGGGTAAATTGATAAGAATCAAAATACAGAGGGTCTGAATGTCAAGGAGAAAAGTTTAAATTTTATCTTGAAGGTAGCGGGGAGCCATTGATTGATACTGAGCAGGGGAGCAAGACAGCAGATCTGGATTTTAGAAAATAAAAATCTTACCTTATGTACATCTCCTCCCTGTTGTTATCTTTGTAGAAATTCTAGGGAAGGGAGGAGAAACAGTGATGAATGTTTTTCTTTGCAGAGCCACATAGGTCAAGGATATAGTAATGAAGACAAGAAGAAGATTGCTATTATATTTACCATCTGGATACCCTGAGATGGGAGCAAGAAATTCACATTCCTGGACGCACTGAACAGCTTAATTGGGAGATTCTGCTTTGGAAGTCACATCCCTAACCCTTAGACTACAAAGGGACAGAGTGTCCTAGCCATCACATATCAGGAGGTACAGTTTAGTTACTTACAGCATTAAGCGGTAGTTTGCCAAGATTGGGGCAGTTTAGTTTAACAAAGTCTACTTTGAAAGGCAGCCCAGTTTTATGTTTAGAAGCTAAGGCCTTGTCAATTTATGAATCTGAGTAGAAAACAAGTACTAGCATCCCAGGAATAGTAATAGATCATAACTCCTAGTAGCACAGAACTATCAGGAGTGATGACAGAATTCCACAGTCAAAACATCTAAACTTGGCAGTACTAGGAAGCCAGGTCCCTGTTCCAGCTCAGGGGCCATTAGACTAGGTTTCACCACCAGAGATCCCAATCCTGTGGCATTTAAAGTTAATTTAATTTTCATTTTTATTTTTCTGAGACAGGGTTTTGCTCTGTTACTTAGGCTGGAGTGCAATGGGGTCATCATCAATGCAGCCGCAAACTCCTGGGCTCAAGTGACTTCCTTCCTCAGCCACCTGAGTAGCTGAGACTATATTAGCTGTGCCACCATGCCCAGCTAATTTTTTTTTAATATTCATTTTTTGTAAAGATAGGGTTGCTATGTTACCCAGGCTGGTGTCAAACTTTTGGCCTCAAGCAATCCTCCCACCTCAGCCTCCCCAAATGCTTGGATGCTACCATGAATTACTACCCCTGTAGAATTTTTAAAACAAGTCCTTAGAGATTCTGAACCAGGAGGTGTTGATCTGATCCATGAGCCACACCAGGAGCAAATCCTAGTTTAAACCCCTGTACCCATGTGCACTTGAGGCCCAGAGGGGAGGTGACATGTTCCCGGGTCTACAGTCAAGGGGTGGCAGATGATATTCGACATCACCTCTCCTAACAGCACCCTCCATTCCTATGCCATCCTGCCCTCCTCCCTGAGTCACACCCGGAAGACTAGTCAGGTCTGATTTCTTAGAGGATTGTCTGTCCCAAGCTTCCTCCCTGATCCTAGTCTGGCTCTTGAAGGTCAATTTCTTCAGCCAACTCTTGTCTGTTCATAGAGAAAGGCTGCTAAACTCCAGGAAAAGCCCTCTTCACGCTTTTTAATTGGGCCTGGTGGAGTAATTAGCAATGAATTCCCTCCCTCTGTACTCAGGACTTTACTTCCCTTTACCATTCCAGAGAATGAGTAGCAATATCTGAGCTGTTAAAAGGAGTCCAGTTTGGGTAAGGACAGGCCACACAATAGAACTACATGGACAGGGTTTGTATTTCTGGAGCCTTCGTAATGGCAGGGGGGGTTGATGTGATGAATGCCACTTGGTCTTTTGGTCAATCTGAATCTTGTGTTTTTTTTTCAGTTTTTGGCCAGAGCTGGGTTTGAACCTGCCACCTCCGACATATGGGGCCAGCGCCCTACTCCTTTGAGCCACGGGCACTGCCCAATCTGAATCTTTTAAACCATTTTAAGGTGGGTTGAGGTAAGGGTATGAAGCACTGTGGCTGCTGCCACCTGCCTCCCGACCAAATCACAGAGCACAAGAGAGGCTGTCCAGGAGCTGGCAGGGGAGCTCCTGTAACACAGGAGCTTGAGTTTGGGATTAGCTGCTCCGGCTAACCTGGTCCATAGTGATGGTAACCCTGGTTATTTATGTTACTCCATTCTATAAGAAGAAGGAGACTAACATACTGAGCATTTAGCCACGGGCCCAAACTACACAATCTCATGAAAAATGAGCTATTATTTTCTCCATGTAATAGATGAGCAAACTAATTCAGAGCCATTTCCTTGACATATCCAGCCTATGAATTATAAAGGTAGGATGGAAACCCAGGAGATATGTGACCCTGAAGCTCAAACTCCAAAGCAGCTTTACTGTCATCTTCCTTCTGTGCGATGGTTAGGGGCTAAGGGGAAGACTCATCTGTCCCATTTCCTATATAAGGACACAGAGGCACAGAAAGGCGAGGCGATGGCCTCAAGCCACCAAATTAGCAGATGGTAGAGTAGGGAGTCAATCTCACGTTTGTCGGATTTCCAAAGCCCTCAGCACTGCATCCCTCTCCAGAGCGACTGTGAGACCCAAAGCTAAGCCCATCGCCCCGAGTCTAGAGCAGGGAGGCCCCCGCGGGCCCCACCCACCAGCAGGTTCACGGTGCAGCTCATGCGGTTGTCTTTGCTCTCATCGGTCATCACGCCCCGGTAATCCAGCAGCTTCTCCAGCAGGCCTTTGACCAGGTTCACGAAGTTCTCCACAGACTTGGCAATGGTCGGGTGCTCCCCAGCACACTCCATCAGGCTGTGGGCAGACAGGAGGGCAGTGAGCTCACGGCTGGTGGGGAGACACTGTGCCGGGTCAGCGCGGGGAGGGAGGGAGCGCGCAGTCCCCATTCACACGCTGGCTCATGTTGTTCATTTATACGTGGATTTGCCACATAGGGTAGCAAGTGCTTTTTTCTTTCCCTAACATCAGAATGGAAAAAATAAAACTAAAATAATTTCCAACATAGGCTATCATGTAGGGGAAATGTTCACTTTAATTCACCCACATTCAAAGTAAATCGGCACAACTTTTCGGGGAAGCAATTTTCACAGTATCTATCAAAATTTTTTTACATGGATGGAGCTGGAACATGTTCTTCTTAGCAAAATAGAGTCTTTCTGATGCTTCACTTTTACTAGTTTGGCTCCACCTTGGAATGCCTCACATCGCCCCTTTTCCTAGCTGGATCTTCTTCTTCCTCCACCCAAACCCTTCCACTAATCTCTGTGAAAGAGGATGAAGGGAAGCCTCGAGGCCACCTACGCCTTCCTGTTCTGCACATCTTACACGCCCTCAGCAGGACTTTCACTGCGTGCAGGTGGCTTGGCACTAGGTTGCAAAGTTTCTTTACCATTTCACAGTCGTTTGGGGTGAATACTTCTCTTTCAAACATCTTTTTAGATGCCAAGCCTCATAAGTTTTCTCTAACATAAATAATTGTGTGCAATTATCTTATGTGCACCATCCATCTCAAGGACTTAATAATGCTACAACTCATGAATAGAGAAAAACTCCTTTTGACGGCAGGTGGTTTCATAGTGCTAGGAAAACCTCTCAAAGGTTTTTTGTTGTTGTTGTTTTAGAGACAGAGTCTCCCTCTGTCACCAAGGCTGGAGTGCAGTGGCATCATCATAGCTCACAGCAAACTCAAACTCCTGGGCTCAAGCCATCCTCCTGTCTCAGCCTCCGAAGTAGCTGGGTCTACCTGCGCCTGATACAATGCTTAGCTGGTTTTTCTATTTTCAGTAGAGATGGGATCTTGATCTTGCTCAGGCTGGGCTGGGCTGGAACTCCTGGCCTCAAGCAATCCTCCTGCTTTGGCTTCCCAGAGTGCTAAGATTAGAGGCATGAGCCACTGTGCCCAGCCAGAGTATACATTTTTAAAGATGCCTTATTTGACTGTTACTTGATAAAACTGCCAAAAAACAGAGGACTTTCTGGTTCAACTGGAAAACTCAGCTTCCAGGCTGTGCTGATGAGGTGCTGTGTACCGACTTCACAAGCTGTTCCCACGTTGATTTGTATCCGCCAGACTGGGGGTGGAGGTGGGGGAGCTGGACGTTACCCTTTGCTCTTCTGTAGACTTCCAAGCTTGAGCCAACCTAGCAAAATCTAAGCAGAGATCTTGTTTAGACCTAACTATTAAACTGGAAACCTGGATCACGTGCGCAAAGTTTCAGTTTTGTGTTGCCGCTCCTCCTCTTCTCTTTTCCTTCTTTCTTTTTTGTTTCTTTTCCTCTCTCCCTCAATCCCTCTCCCCTCACACTCTCTATCTCTCTCTCTCTCTTCCTTTCTTCCTTACTTTCTTATTTTAGTGGATAGAGCATTTGTTGATCTGGGATAAAAACGTAAGTCCAAATTTCACTGAACGAACAAGACCAAAATATCGTTTATGAAATCATTGGCTGGAAGCGGTGGCTCGTGCGTATGATCCCACCACTCTGGGAGACTGAGGCAGGACGAATGCTTGGGCTCAGGAGTTTGAGACCAGCCTGAGCAACATGAGACCTCGTCTCTAACAAAAATAGAAAGATTAGGCTGGGCACCTGTGGCTCAACGGGCTAAGGCGCCAGCCACATACACCTGAGCTGGCGGGTTCGAATCCAGCCCAGGCCGCCAAACAACAATGGCGGCTGCAACCAAAATATGGCCGGGCATTGTGGCGGGTGCCTGTAGTCCCAGCTACTTGGGAGGCGGAGGCAGGAGACTCGCTTGAGCCCAGGATTAGAGGTTGCTGTGAGCTCTGATGCCACGTCACTCTTTCCAGGGTGACAGCTTGAGTCTCTGTCTCAAAATAAATAAATAAATAAAAATAAAGTCACAACCTTAAAAAAATTTAAAAAAATAATAGAAAGATTAGCCAGGTGTGGTGGTATAAGGCCATGGTGCTCTAGTCCAACAGAGCAAGACTCCCTCTCTTTCTCTCAAAAAACACACAAAAACAACAGCAAAAAAAGCATTGATAACATTTTCAATATTAAATTTTAATTTCTTCCTCTGTTATTCACATAGATTGCATGTCTTTCTGCATTTAGAATACAAGGCTGAGTAATTATGTACCCACTGAAGACAACACATGTTCATCCAGATACACTGGCTATGTACAATGCTGAGGATAAAACTTCAGGACAGATAATTCACTCTGGCTTGTAGGTTGTACAAGATGTCACATTATTTGTGGTCAGTAATAGAATAGCCACCCCACCCCTTCTGGGAACTCAAAAATCTGAAAGCTTATTGAATGGAAGGGTGGCGCCACTTAACTTTCCATCTATAACAACCCATTCTATTCATGAGAGTTCTAAAATTTATATCAAGAATATAAATGAAGAACTGACTACCGATGATGAGGCTGGGCTGGGTGAATACTTCACACATGGCTTTCTTTAGGTTTTTCCTTGGGATATTACCCTCTTTTCCACTGCGGGCAGGCAGAAGTGGGCACTGGCCCAATAAGCCTGGCAAACATTAGGGTTGCTGACGATGTGGGCTTCATCTTCCTGTGGTTTAGTATCCTTCCTAGTAAAATGGACGGAGAGGATTCATTTTGATAGAAGTTGGTTTTATTTTAGTTTTTAGAACAGTTTTGCCCTATTGAATATAAGTTATATACACAAAACTTTGAGACACAGGTACCTTCTTATAATGTGAAATGTTTCTTATCTCACTTATTCTTTTGCAAATAAAATATTTAACTACCATGTTAAGAATTTTATTTAGGGGCGGGGCCTGTGGCTCAGTGAGTAGGGTGCCAGTCCCATATACCGAGGGTGGCGAGTTCAAACCCGGCCCCAGCCAAATTGCAACAAAAAAATAGCCAGGCGTTGTGGTGAGTCCCAGCTACTTGGGAGGCTAAGGCAAGAGAATCGCCTAAGCCCAGGAGTTGGAGGTTGCTATGAGCTGTGTGATGCCCCAGCACTCTACCAAGAGCGATAAAGTGAGATACTGTCTCTACAAAAAAAAAGAATTTTATTTAGTTATAAAAAACGTTATCCCTTGGAAGGAAGGAGTTGGGAGAAAGGGAAGAAAAGACAAAGTATTGGTTAATATAGCGAGTATATATATTTTTTGAGACAGTCTCATTGTGTCACCCTCGGTAGAGTGCTGTGGAGTCACAGCTCACAGCAACCTCAAACTCTTGGGCTTAAGTGATGCTCTTGCCTCAGCCTCCCAATAGCTGGGACTACAGGCACCCACCGAAGTGCCTGGCTATTGTTTTTTGTTGTTGTTATCATTGTTGTTTAGTAGGCCCTGGCCGGATTCACACCCACCAGGCCTGGTCCATCTGGCCAGTGCCCTAACCCCTGAGCTACGGGCACCGAGCCTAGAGTATAGGTTTTAAAACTCTGTCTCCTTTCTCCCCCAACTCCCTCACACACCTACACATAATTATTCTGGTCCAGAAAATGCACATCTTTTGTTCCTTGAAGCCACATGATCCCACATGGTTAAAGAACAGGTTCCCCTTGTTTGAACTCCCTCAGTGAAAGACGGAAAGGGTCAGGCACTCACTATCTTTGGAGCACTTCATGCCACTGGTGTTTTGCACAAACTCAGCTGCTGCTGAGTTCAATTCTGCCTCTAGGTAGTTCAGTTGGCTCTCAGCTTCCCACACTAGTGGCCTCAGGGATTTGACTTCTTTTATCAGCAGTAAATCCTCCCATCTGCACAGAACGCTTTATGATTTAAAGGGCACTTTCTTGCTTCTCTTGCATATGGTACTTATAAAACTGTATATTATAAGCCCTGACTTTGAGAGGGTCCTGTCCTTTACGCCATCCTTTAATGATGGATATTCTGGTCCTGTAACATAGAGGGCGCTCCCCCCATGGATCCGTTCTTGCAACAGTCTATCCTTTTGGGTTATGATTTATTTCATCACACAACTACTAAAATGACACAGCTTAATGACTTCTCTTCGTGCCACCAAACAGTTATTTTCCTTCCCTTTAGATAAAGCTTTGCTGCCTTACAGCTTAGCATCCTTGGTTATAAAATGTCTTTCACAACACTAGGGTCTGTACAGGTAAGTGTTAGATGTGTTAGAAGTCCCTTTTCCCTAGAAGTCTAACACTCCTGCGTCCTTCTTGTCTTTCCCCCTTCCTATTCTATATTTTCAATTGTTCAAACTATTCCTGAAAAGGATAGAGAACCTGAGGCCCAGGATGTAATGTCCTTTCTTCAAAAGCTTCCTCATGCACCATGTAGATTGCTTGTGCTTCAGAGGATGTGGTGTCCATTCTTCATAACAGTCCCAAACTGGAGACAACTCAAAAGTCTATCAGCCTGTGGGTGTATAAAAAACATGGCATCTCCATATCATGGAACCCTGCTCAGCCATAAGCAGGAATGGAGAACTGATACCAGCTACAACCCGGATGAACCTTGAAAACGTGCTGAGTGAAAGAGACAAACACAAAAGATGACACAGTTTATTATTCCATTTATAGGGATTATACAAAACAGGAGAATATCTGTAGACAGAAACTCAGAAACTCATCTCGTGATTTCTTTCGAGTTGGGATATGATTAGGAAGCATTGTAAATGGGCACCAGGAATCTTTTCATGTAAGGAGAATATGCTAAAACAGATTGTGGAAATGGTTGCACAACTCAGTAAATTTACTAGGACTCCTTTTTTTTTTCTTTTTTTGAGACATGGTCTCACTTTCTCACCTTCAGCAGAGTGCTGTAGCGTCATAGCTCACAGCAACCTCAAACTCTTGGGCTCAAGCAATTGTCTTGCCTAAGCCTCTCAAGTAGCTGGGACTATAGGTACCCCTCACAATGCCCAGCTATTTTTAGAGACAGAGTCTCGCTCTTGCTCAGGCTGGTTTCGACCTCTGAGCTCAGGTGATCCACCTGCCTTGGCCTCCCAGGTCAGGCTAGAATTATAGGTGTGAGCCACAGCACCTGGCCGGGACTCTAACTTGTAAGTGGCTGCATTTTATGATATGAAAATTATTCTTCAATAAAGCTGTTTTAGAGATGAGTCTTTTCTTTCTTTCTTTCTTTTTTTTTTTTTTTTTTTGAGATAGTCTCAAGCTGCCTCCTTGGGTTAAAGTGCTGTGACATCACAGCTCACAGCAACCTTGCCCTCTTGAACTTAAATAATTCTCTTGCCTCAGCCTTCCAAGTAGCTGGGATTATAGGCACCACCACAACACCCAGATATTTTGTTGTTATTGTTGTTGCAGTTGTCATTGTTGTTTAGCTGGCCTGGGCTGGGTTCGAACCTGCCAGCCTTGGTGTATGTGGCTGGCGCCCTACCCACTGAGCTACAGGTGCCAAGTCTTTTCATTCTTTGATGAAAATCTTGAGCTAGCCCATTTTATTCTCTCACTTAGAAACTCTTCAAATTTTTGTAGTGGTTCCAAAATGTACAGTTTTTGTCTATGACCAAGAGCATACATCATAATATATTTTACTCTAACAGTTATTCTAAACATAAAAACTCCTCTGCTTTGGTACATTTTGTTGTTGTCATTGTTAAGACAAAATCTTGCTCAGTCATCCAGGCTGGAACCCAGTTATAACTCATTGCAGACTCCACGTCCTGGGCTCCAGTGATCCTCCAGTCTCATCCTCCCCAGTAGCTAGGACTACAGGGACACATCACCATACCTGGCTAACTGTTTTCAATTTCTTTTGTAGAGGTGGGATCTCCTTCTTGCCTAGGTTGACCTCAAACTCCTAGCCTCAAGTGATCCTCCAGTCTTGGCCTCCCAAAGTGCTAGAATTACAGGCATGAGCCACCCACTGCACCTTCTTCATTCTGACAAGACTGTGGCAAGCATAGTTTCAAGAATTTCAAAGCCAGGGCTGGCCTGTGTGTTTCTGACTGTCCGGTTGAGGCTCTAAGAAATACACAGACAGATAAACTGTGGTGTCGTCCCATGGTGAGGAATGCTACACAGAATTTTTTCTCAACCTTGGCTCTAGTGACATTTTGGGCCTTTTAAGTTTTTGCTGTGGAGGGCCAGTATTGTGCGTGTAGGACAATAGCAGCAATCCCACTTCCCTGCTCTGTGACAACTAGAAAAATATCTCCAGGCATTCTAAATCACACCCGGTTGAGACTCACTGCTCCATAGCAATGAAAATGAACAATTTCCAGTCGTACACAACCAAATGATTCACATATATAACTTGGTGCACAAGAAGTCATACCTAGAAGAGTGTATTATGTAGAACTCCACTTATAAAAGTTAAAAGAAAAAACAAAAAAACAGTCCAAACTAATGAGGATGGCTACCTGGGAGAAGGAGGCAGTGACTGGAAGTTGCCGCTGGCATTCAGGTAATACTCTTTTTCCTAATCTTTGTGCCTGGTTACATAAATGTGTTTTCACTTTATAAAAATTAATTGAGCAACACAATTGAAATTTATATATTTTTCTGTATGAATTTATACTTAAATAAAAAGTTTAAAAATATGGGTCATTGCTGCTGTAAAAACAGAGGGCATGTGAAGTGACTTGGGAGGGGCCCAGCACCTTTCTAACAGGATGCGAATTCATCCCTCTACAGGCTAATCCTGGTTTCTGGCCCACCCCGAACTGCAAGACAGAAATCCAGTGTATTCTGTTGATGAATGAAAGCTTGTTCCTGGGATACTTTGTTATCCAGGTGCCAAAGCCAACCTCCTCCACCCCCCACTTTCAATTCATGCTTGCAAAGCACAGATTTAAAACTGACTTCAATGTGAAACTGAGAACAAGATCAAATAAAGGAAGGCTCGCTCCAGTGCTAAAGACAATAGGAACGGGTCTAGTTCCCAAATCTGGGAACATTACAAATCCCCCTTCAGTAATACAAGTGCCCATAATGACAATCAGAGTTGTTCATTACAGTAGCGGAAAATAAGTTATGCTGATTCATTCATGTTTTCACTCTTGGTTGGGAATTCTAGCAATAAACATGTCCTTGCAGATAGTGTCTATGGAGCCAATAGTGGACTAGTTATCAACCCTGGAATTTGTGATCATAGTGACCTTTACTCTAGGCAGAGTTAGGTGGCACCAGATCCAGACGGAAGAAATCTAACTGATAACCCATAAATACTTTCTGCAGACAGCTTAGTGGAAGCTGCAAAGCACAGGAAGTTACTATTATCAGCCTTTAAATTTCATCTATGTATACAAGTTTTGACAAGTTTGTGAACTCACCTGGAAAAAATGCTACAAGCCTCTTTGCTGAATATCAGTACAATCACCTTTAAAGTACTCCCCTAGAGGTTACATAGTGACGCCAGCACCTAGTTCACCCTTCAAAGCAATTTTGGAACTCTTTTTTCTGGAATGGCCACCAAGGCTATTGCCGTACTACCCTTAACATCCTGAATGCCATCAAAATGTCTTCCTTTCAATATTTCCTTTGTCTTTGGGTAAAGAAAAGGATCAGAGGGCCAGATCATGTGAGTAGGGAGGGTGTTCCTATACAGTTATTTCTTTAAGAGCTAAAAAAAAAACTCCCTCACAGAGAGTGCAGTGTGAGCTGGTGCACCGTTGTGATGCAAGAGCCATGAGTTATTGGCCAAGATTTTCCATTAAGATTTTCCTAACTAGGCTTGGCACACGTAGCACAGCAGTTACAGCACCATCCACATACACTGAGGGTGGTGGGTTTGAATCCAGCCCAGGCCTGCTAAATCACAATGACAACCAAAAAAAAAAAAAAAATAGCTGGGCATTATGGCACAGGCATCTGTAGTCCCAGCTACTTGGGAGGCTGAGGCAAGAGAATCACTTAAGCCCAAGAGTGTGAGGTTGATGTGAGCTGTGATACCATGGTATTCTACCAAGGGTGACATAGTAAGACTCTTTCTCAAAAAAGAAAAAAAGGTTTTCCTGTTTCTCTGTTGATCTTTAGTTAGTCTACTATGCTTCTCCCAGTCAGCTGACAATTATGATTCACAATTCAATGAATTTTTGCACTGTTTTCAGTTCTGCTCTTTACTGGCCACCCAGACCTATCTTCATCATATTACCTTCCCTCAGATAAAACATTTCATCCATTTGTTTGTGGCCGTTTTCTTCATGGCATTATCTACATAAACTTGGATTAACATGTCCCTGATTTCACTTCCACTCTTGCTGAAGTTAACTAGAAATTTATGAATCTTTGTCCAATGCTCTAATTTAAACTCCATCATTCTGGTGATGGCATAAATGCAGCTGAGGTGCCCTCCAGGGGCCAGGGAAACTGACATACTTGCTGATCTCACACTGCTTCCTCTGTGGTGAGTTGTGAGTTTTTGTCTCTTACCCAAAAGTGTCTTGTTTTCTGCCAGCATTCATGTAACTTTAGCAGGTTAATTTATTAGATTGCAAATGGGATAAAATCTCAGACCCTTCCCAGTTCTTGACCATATACATTATATATATATATATTTTTTAAATTTTGTTTTTGAAAAGTAAATCTCTTAATTCTTTTGTGCTAGAGGCAATGATACTATTAGTTTACTATGTATCCTTCTAGACATATTCTAAGCATACATTTCTACCTTTTTTATTCTCCTACATGCTACCAGACTATAGGCACTGTTTTGCAGTATGCTTTTTTTACTTTACAAAATGCTTGGAGAGCTTTCCATTTTGATACATTGAACAGATACCACACTATTTTTTAACAGTTGCCAATTAGCAGGCATTATGGATGTACTGTACTAATAAAATAGTACAGAAAAGTACTTAAACAATCCTCCTATTGATTGATATTTAGGTTGTTTCCAATTTTTTGTTACTAAATGATACCAAGAATATCCTTGCATGTACATCTCACCCATTTGCAAGATCTCCATAGGAAAAAAAATCGCTAAATTGAATTGTTGGCTCAAAAAATATGCTCACTTTGATTTTAGTTTCAACAGTTATTTCCAAACATCCTCTATGGAGGGGAACTAATAAACATCTCTGCTAACAATGTATGGGAGTGCCTGCTCACCCTCATACCTTGACCAACACATTTTGGCTACAATTTTTAACTATGCCAGTCTGATAAGGTGAAAATTAAATCTCATATGTTTAACTTGCATTCCTTATAATGAATGAGAATGAACATTTTTTATATGTTTGAGAGCTACTTATATTTCCTTTTTCTATGAAATTTCATATTCATTCTCATATTTTTCTATTGACTATTTTTTTTTTTTTTGAGATAGAGTCTCACTCTGTCACCCCAGCTAGAATGCATGGTAGCTCACAGCAACCTCAAACTCATGAGCTCAAGAGATCCTCTTGCCTCAGCCTCCCAAGAAGCTGGGACTACAGGTGCCTGCCAACATGCCTGGCTAACGAATTGTTGGTCTTTAAAATATTGATTTGCAGAACACTACATATTTTAGGAAACAGTCCCATATCTTCCATGAGTTAAAATTTTCTCCAGTTGTCTTTTAACATGTTTTAATTTTGAAAAAATGTTAGAACATAACTTAAAAAATTTATAATTAAAAATATTTTTGTAATATCTGAGTTTGTGTCACTCTTATAAAGAGATTATAAAAGATCCATGTTTTCTTCTTGTAGTTATAAGGGTTTTCTTAATGCTACAATCTTTGCTCCATCAAACCTCTTTTTTTTAAAATTGATTTTTAAAATACCCATTAAAGTGCTTAACTTTATTCACAAGGCTAAGCATATATCTCTTTTTAAAGATTATTTACTCAGCTATGTAATTCATGTTTTTTTTAATCTCCATTCTTTGGCAAGTACTAACTTATGATCTCAGATATGGAAGGGTTCAAAGTACAGTCCACATGCACACATATAAACCTTATATAGTGAGTGCTGTTAACCAATAAAGAGAGAGTGAACAGCTCTTCAGCTACAAGTTGATAAAAGGCTTTGACTGCAAAAACATTGGAAATTACATTGCCTAAGAAAATAAAGATGATTCAAAAGAGGTACACAGAGCCTCAGCTCTTCATGCTGCTTCTACAGAGGGCTGATGAGACAGCTTGATGTAGAATTTCCTCTTCCTTCATACCCACCCTGGTTACTAGATGCCAAGCTGCTTGGGCTGTGTCATTTTCGGTCCCAAATTCTCCTGAAAATTATTTTCCATCCTATAGTTACGCAGGAGAATTAAAGGGGAAGGGAGAATGTACATTTAATTTAGCTTTGCTATGTCCAGGTATATAGTTTTCAAAATAGTTATAACCAAATTCACTTCAATATTCCAAATAATATTGAAGAGAAAAAGACATGGAACAAAGCTGCTGTCCTTTAAAAAATAAAGTGTGTGTGTGTGTGGGGGGGGAATAACTATAAATTATAAAGAATTAAGAATTGTCATTAAGAATTTCCATTATAACTTTTACACTGCTGGTAGGACTGCATACTCACTAATACAAGCTTTTTTGGAAGGAAGTATGAAGAACCCTCAAAGAATTCAAATTAGACCTCCCATTTGATCCAGCAATCCCATTACTTAGCATCTACCCAGAAGAAAAAAAAAATCCTTTTATCATAAGGATATTTGTACTAGAATGTTTATAGCAGCTCAATTTACAATTGCCAAAATATGGAAACAACCTAAATGCCCACCAACCCAGGAATGGATTAACAAGCTGTGATACATGTACACCATGGAATACTATTCAGCCACTAAAAAAAGATGGAGACTTTACATCTTTTGTATTAACCTGGATGGAGGTGGAACACACTCTTTTTAGTAAAGCATCACAGGAATGAAGAAGCAAGAATCCAATGTACTCAATTCTAATATTAAGCCAGTAGATGAGCTAATACAAGGGGGAGGTAGGGGAATGAGGCAGCAGGGTGAGGTGAGGAGGGAGGGGGATGGGGGGATAATGGTGTACAGCATACCTCTGAGGGGTGGGACACAATTATTAAGAGGAACTTTATCTAATAAATACCATCAGTGTAACCTAATTCTTTGTACCCTCAGTGAATCCCAAACAATAAAAAAAAAAAGAATTTGCATTATCTTTACTTTTAGTTATCTAATCTTTTTAAGCCTGACTATCTGTGTTAAATATATGCCTTTTATTTATTGCATTAATAAAATGATATCTGTGAAAACAAGTGTTGTATAAGGCAACATATTAATTTTTAAACCAAATGAGATAAAGTTGGTCAAAATTCATGATCAGATGAATCAAGTCAATAAATCTATTAGCTTGGGTGGAAAGGCACAAAGATTATGAATTAATTTGATTCATTCTCAGTTTTACGTGGCAGATAGGAAATATAAGTGGGTCCATTTCGGTCCACTAAGGTATTTCTTCCAGAAATGCTTGAATTATACTAATAACTCACAAAAGAAAAGAGGGTCTCTTTTTAGAGGGTCCTTCCAATGTGGGTCTTTAGTACTCTGGTTCATCAGATATGACAAGGGAATTCTTTTATATTTATCAGTCTATACAATGTTCAACAGTGAGGTCTGGAGACTTCCATTGTGAAGAAGTACAAGCTACTTTCTTAAACTGCTCCGTAGTGTGACCTGGGAATGGGGCAGATTTCCAGAGATAGTTACCATAGTCGAGAATAGTTAAGGAAGGATGATCTCCAGGTTTTTCCAGAAAGCTGTCTTCTCATTAGGTCATAGTAAAACAGAACAAGGATAGCAAGCTTTTAAATGTTCCAGCTGGAATATTTAATTGTAAATATTCCACCAGGAATGTGGTGATCACAGCAGTCTACCTTAGCTGGAATGGGGCCTTACTTTTTGTTTTTTGTTTTTTTCCTAATCTGGAAAGGGCACATAGCATTCTAAAGTAGAGGAATATAGCTGATGGCCCTCGGGCATGTCACGTTGTTCCTGTTTGTGTAGTGAAGGAATTAGGCTAAGCATGCTTCTCAAGCCTGGCTGAAGTAGGAAACCTCAGAGCCGGCCATCTAATACAATCAGATTCTCTGGGAGTGGAGTCCAGGAATCAATATTTTGTGAAATTCAGCAGGGTTGAGAAATACTGGATTACATGATCTCTAAGGTTCCATTCTTACTGCCAAAGTAATGAGGAGAACACAAGAAAGCCTAAAATTCAAGCAGGTATAAGCAAATTCTAATCAGGGACTTCCTACACATACATATTAGCAGAAAATTATATTCTCCAATGAACCTTCTCTCTACATGAATGATAAATGAGCTTGACTTAGTAGAAGCTGCCACAGCCTGAACAACATGAAAGGTATTATGTGATTAACCTGTGGTAGCATTTGCACTTTCCCCCAATTCCAAATTTATGAGATGTATACATATCAAGTTTTGAAACCCAGTCACTCAAATCCTTTTTTACTACAAACAATAATTCAAAGATCATATAGAGGTATGGTTTTATTTAATTTCTTACTGAAAAATATCAAGAGTTGATAGGGTGTGAACCAAGAAAATTATTTCATAAACATATTATACACGGGCGGCTCCTGTGGCTCAGTGAGTAGGGCGCCGGCCCCATATACCGAAGGTGGCGGGTTCAAGCCCGGCCTCGGCCGAACTGCAAAAACAAAAAAAATAGCCGGGCGCTGTGGCAGGCGCCTGTAGTCCCAGCTACTAGGGAGGCTGAGGCAAGAGAATCGCTTAAGCCCAAGAGCTGGAGGTTGCTGTGAGCAG
>CAUYON010035294.1:0-16844 GCA_963573935.1 Arctocebus calabarensis
CCCCCCCCCCCCCCCCCCCCCCCCCCCCCCCCCCCCCCCCCCCCCCCCCCCCCCCCCCCCCCGGACTGGAACAATTTCATTGAAAGGAATAAACAGGAGCCAACTGATGTTCTATAAATACTCTACTTACTGGCCTGCTTAATAGCTCCTCAGGTATTAAAACATTTCACTTCATGTAAGTTGTATGCAATTTTCTGTACCCATGCCAAATTTTAAAAATTTGTATGACATCCATATGGAGAACTATGGTAAAAACAAAAAAAATTGTAAAAGGACAGAACTATTGTAGTATATACAGAAGAACTGGTATATATTACTAAAAAAAGAAAATAATGAAAATGTTGCATATAAAATAAAACATATACTAATACAAAAACTGCAAACAAGGCAAAAAAAGCGCCCCTGATTGGGGCTTGGTGCCTATAGCTGAGAGAGTAGGGTGCCAGCCACATACACCAAGGCTGGCGGGTTCGAGCCTGGCCCAGGCCTGCTAAACAATAACTGCAACCAAAAAATAGCCAGGTGTTGTGGCAGGCACCTGTGGTCCCAGCTACTCAGGAGGCTGAGGCAAGAGCATGGCTTAAAGACCAAGAGTTTGAGGTTGCTGTGAGCTATGATGCCACAGCAATCTACCGAGGGTGACATACTGAGACTGTCTTAAGAAAAAAAAATCTGATTGGGTAAAAAAGGAAAATCCAAGTATATACTATCCATTTTGGGAAAAAACAATGAAAAAGAGGTAAAAATTGTGCTTTAACAACTTACCAAATATTTTTAAAATTCTGGATATTCTCACTAGTCTATGAGAAAATAGTATGTCTTATCAGTACAGATACATTCTCACCTAAGGAACATAAAGAAGAAAAAATTTATGTGCACTAAAAATATTTGTGACATTCAGTTTGGGCATATGGTACCCTCATAAGAGATCTCCTCCAGTGTTACACTGAACAATAAATAATATTCCCTGTAAATCTATGGGTTTTTTTGTAGAGACAGAGTCTCACTTTATCACCCATGGTAGAGTGCCATGGCGTCACACAGCTCACAGCAACCTCCAACTCCTGGGGCAATTCTCTCGCCTCAGCCTCCCAAGTAGCTGGGACTACAGGCGCCCACCACAACACCCAGCTGTTTTTCTGTTTTGCAGTTCGGCTGAGGCTGGGTTTAAACCCGCCACCATCAACATATGGGGCCGGCACCCTATTCGATGAGCCACAGGTGCTGCCTAATCTATGTTGTTTTTCTCGTGCGAATGTTCTGGTACCCAATGAGAGAAGGCTGAGGCTTTCTCATACTTATTGCACTCAAAAGTTCACTTCTGCAGCAAGAGCTCTCCTGTATCTAATGAAGCTAGCCTTTTGGATAGCAAATATCCCACATTTGTCACAATCAGAACTTTGATCCAATGTGAAGTTTCTGACCTTTAAGTAGAGGTCAGAATTCCCGATGGCTAAAGAATTCCTCAAATTTATTTCAGATATAAGTATTTGGCTAGCGTAAACTCTCAAGGAGAGCAAAACTTTGGGTAATTCTTTTTCCACATTCACTGTGCTCTTAAGGTCTTCCTCCAGTGTGAACTTTTCTGTGTTGATGTAGACTGGATGCTTTAGCAAAGGATTTCCTACATTCACTGCACTTATAAGGCTTTCCTCCAGTGTGAATGGTCTGATGTTGAAGGAGGGAAGAACTCCGAAAAAATGATTTCCCACATTCCCTGCATTCATAGGGCCTTTCTCCAGTGTGAATTCTCCTGTGTTTAATGAGACTGGAGCTTTCAGCAAAGGATTTCCCACATATAATGCACTCATAAGGCTTTTGCCCAGTGTGAACTCTTTTATGAATATAAAGCGCAGAGCTGTGGGGAAATGATTTCCCACATTCATTGCACTGATAAGGCCTTTCTCCAGTGTGAACTCTCCAGTGTATAGTAATTGAGTTCTTATGGCTAAATACTTTCCCACATTCCTCACACTTATAAGGCTTTTCTCCAGTGTGAATTCTCTGGTGGACAAGAAGATGACACTTCTTATTAAATGATTTCCCACACTCCCCACAATTGTAAGGTCTCTCTCCAGTATGAAGTCTCTGGTGTTCATTGAGGTGGGACTTGTACCTAAATGATTTTCCACATTCCCTACACGTATAAGGCCTTTCTCCAGTGTGACCTCGCTGATGTTGAATAAGGTTGCCTTTTTGTCGAAAAGATTTTCCACATTCTCCACACTTATGAAGTCTTTTTCCAGTATGAACTTTCAGGTGATTATTGAAGTTATTCCTTCCACTAAAAGATTTCCCACATTCACTGCACACATAACATCCTTCTGTAGGGAGAAGTCTCTGGTGCTCAACCAGTGTGTGTTTGGAGTCAAAGGCTCTTGTGAGTTCTCCACAGCCTTGAGTTTTTCCCCTTTGCAGGGGTGACCCACACTTGGTTTCAATGCTTGACTTTTCTCCAGTGTGAGCTGCCTCTTTCTGTAGTAATTCCAAGTCCTTCCCAACCTGACTGAAGTTAAATGGCTTCACTGCTACATGGGATTTACAGTTCTTTAAAAATGATGCTTCCTGGACAATGCTTCTATCAGGTTTCTCTTCAACGTGCTGCTTCCACTGCTGATGAAGGTTTGGACCATTATACAATTTTCCCTCACATCCGTTCGGTTTCTGCCTGCCAGGTATTCCCTGGTGCTCACTCAAGTGTACAATATCTCTTGAGACTGCGGCATACACTTCACAGGGGTGTGCACTCTTAAGAGACACATCTGTCCTGTGAGTTCTGAGTTGAGACACTCCCAGTATAGAAGTGCTCTGCTTAGAAGGTGCCTCCTCATCTTCAGTTCCACTACAACCGCCTAAAAGCAAGAAAATGCTGGTGAAGTACAAATTATCTCCAGTTAGAATGAACAGTCCAGTCACAGGTATGTCTCACAAATCAAGGAATTAGCACATAGAAATATTTGCTGGAATAGTGTGTTAAGATTGAAGATGGTATACTGAGGTATAAAGATCACAGAATGTATGAGGCCTCATGACATGAAGGCATCAACTATACATGTAACAGAGCCAGTAGAGGCAGGATCTACAACTACTTCCTGTGAAAAGAACTTGTCTTTAGGACCTTGTGTGCTGATGACATGTGAATCCTGTATAGGGGGTATGTCCAGTCTCAAAAAAACGATTATCACACAGGAGCTGTTTAACAATGAGTACCAACTTGACAATACAAAATTTATATGTCATAATTGGAGACTACTGCAAATAGACATGTGAGAAAAATGTGTTAGACATGATCTAATCTTCAGATCTATGGAGTCTTCCCAATAGAGCTGAAGATTAGTCTCAGGGTGGTTATAATAGCAGAAAGGATAAGATGTAGAACTGACAATTCTGCAAACTCTCAAAAATGGGGGGAAAAAAAAGGAAGAATGTGTGCCTACTCATCTGGCCACAAAAATACTAGTCAAATAAAATAATTTTCTGGTATGATTTGAACAACGCCTTGACATTATGCCTTCTCCCAGGATACCAGCAAGCTCCCTCTGAGCTCACATCATGAGGCAGCATTCATTTGCATCTTTAGAACCATCCTACCACCATTATGACCAAGTACATGGGACCTGAATGATATAAAGATTAAGGCTTAGAAGGGTATAGGTGAAACCTACTAAATGCAGAATATAAATGTCTTAACACAATAACTAAGAAAATGCCATGAAGGCTATGTTAATCAGTTTGATGAAACTATTTCAGATTGTATATGAAACCAGCACATGTACCCCATGATTGCGTTAATGTGCACAGCTATGACTTAATAAAAAAGGAAAAAAAATACAAATAAAAAAATAAATCAAAAGGGACAACAAAAAAGATTAAGTGAATGACAGGGCAAATGAAAAGCCAACAGTGACTCCAAACAACTCAACCAGACAGCCTATAAGAGGAAACTAAACATTATGAAGTGCTAAACAAGCACCCTGTGAGAACAGTTATGATCTGTGTAGGAAGTGACAATGCCAGTGATGCCCATTCCTGCTACAGGAAGGCATGAAGAAATGAAAACTAGAAAGCAAGCAGAACCTGGGCACACAGGAGTCTCACATCTGAACTAAGTCACCTAGATAGCCAGAGGGCAAGCAAAGTGAAATGCATTAGAGTGACTCCAAGAATCCTAACCCTGGATCCTTCTCTGGGATCCTGTAATGAAGCAGGTGGTAGGGAGGCTCAAGGAGAGAGGGGAATATACGCAGCTCACTCTTTTTTTTTTTTTAATTTCAAATTAATATTAGCATACAAATTGTGGGGTTACATTGTTCTCATTTCCAAGGTAAAGTTCAAGTTACATTGAGCCCTTGACCCAGGGAGCATGACAAACACTCTCACATTGTATACATGCAGTGAGATCCTACCAATTGCCCTCCCTCCCTTTTCCTCTCCTCTCTCCTTCACTAGACTATATTTGTGTTTTACTGTTGGTCTGGGTTATTTATATATTTCAACAAACCCCACTAACTACAGAACCTATTAAGAGAACTTAGGAAGGAAGCTGTGTCTATGCTCCTGACATTCTAGCCAACAAGGAAAAAGGGAAAGGGCAGAGAGTAGATCAGGTCACAAAGTAAGTGTGAGGACCTTACCCAAGGAGGACAAAAGTGCCACAGTCTCCAGCATCACATCACGGTACATGCATCTCTGAGCCTCACTAAGGAGACTCCATTCCTCCCGGGAAAAGTTTATAGCCACATCTTCAAAGGTCACAGCACCCTGCAATGATGGTGAAAGATGAATCCACAAACAGCTAAGGTTCCACAATCCATCTCTTCCACACATCCACCCATGCCTACCTCCTCCTAGGGTCCCCATTTCAGACAAGAAACTAGGCCTGCTGATGGATTTGTCTCCTCACGGGTCTGATCATGGGATACAGCTATCAGCAAAAGGAAGCTACAAAGAGGTATCTATACTATGGTCCTGATATACAAAATGTCTACCCCTCCTGAAAGGCAGTTTCTGTTATGGCCAAGGTCATGTAAATCTCAATGTATTATCCTGGGTCTACCAGACAAACTTCTCCTCAAAATACTCACCATACTTTAGACTACAAAGACATATGCCTGTGGCATCCATACTTTACTGACCCCATCAGCAACCTCTCTTTAGCCTCCCCATGAAGTAAAGTATTTTAACATTTTCCTTCTTTTCTACTGGTGAGGGTAGGATTCTCACCCTAGGGCAATAGTGATGGTCAAACACATGACATCTGACATTGGACAGCAATTTACAAATCAAATATACTCAGTCTGGGATAGAATACCACTCACCAGTGAAGGCCACCTGGAGGCTGCACTATGGACAATAGAGAGCAAGCAGAGAGTGTTTTTGCTTTTTGGATTTTTTTTTTTTGGAGACAGAGCCTCAAGCTGTCACCCTGGGTAGAGTGCTGTGGTATCACAGCTCATAGCAACCTCCAACTCCTGGTCTCAAGCAATTCTCCTGCCTCCGCTTCCCAAGTAGCAGGGACTACAGGCACCCACCACAAATGCCTGGCTATTTTTTGGTTGCAGCCATCACTGTTCTTTGGCAGGCCCGGGCTGGACTGGAACCCGCCAGCTCAGGTGTATGTGGCTGGCGCCTTAGCCGCTTGAGCTACAGGCACTGAGCCTTTTGGTGTTTTTTTGAGACAGAGTCTCATTATGTCAGAGTGCCATGACATCACAGCTCACAACAACCTCAAACTCCCAGGCTTAAGTGATTCTCTTGCCTCAGCATCCTGAGTAGCTGGGATTACAGGCACCTGCCACAATGCCCAACTATTTTTTTGGTTGCAGTTGTCATTGTTGTTTAGCAGGCCTGGGTCAGGCTTGAACCCGTCAGCCTACGTCAGGCGTATGTGGCTGGCACCCTACTCACTGAGCTATGGGTGCCAAGCCAAGCACAAAGTGTTTTTTGCATACTCTGTAGGATGAAGAGAGTGCGATGATCCCTGATTCACCTCTAAGGATGCAAATGTTTCTCTGAATACCTCTGAGGCTAGGAATGCAATTGAAACTGACTATAAAGTATTATAAACAAGAACTCTGGTCCTCTTAATGCAGTGGTTCTCAACCTTCCTAATGCTGCAATGTATTTTCATTGTTAAAAAGAGGTCACAACCCACAGGTTAAGAACCGCTGCCTCAATTGGAAGGTCTGTTAGGCTAGGATACATTATCTAAGAAGGGGACTTGAATTTGAGCCATCTGAGGTCATGCCAACATTACCAGATGTCAAGTGACAGATTATATTCAGCCTTCACTTTTGGCCTTACACCACAATGTGGTTGACAGCATGAAGAGTACATCTGGCAAATTCAAAGAGGATATGACATAACCACACACTACCCATGGTTCCCACCAGCAGCAGTCTAAATTATTCTCTGAAAGCATCCTTGCATAGTTCTGCAGCCACACAGAACCATGTGGTTCCAGATGTCAATGGCTTTATTCCACTTTTTTTTTTTTTTTAGACAGAGTCTCACTTGGTCACCCTGTGTTGAGTGTCCTGGCATCTTAGCTCACAGCAACCTCAAACTCTTGGGTTCAAGTGATTCTCTTGCCTCAGCCTTTCAAGCAGCTAGGACTACTGGTGCCCACCACAGTGCCTGACTATTTTTTAGAGATGGGGTCTTGCTCTGGCTCAGGCTGGTCTCAAACCTATGAGTTCAGGGCAATCCACATGCCTCGGCCTCCCAAGTGCTGGGATTACAGGAGTGAGCCACTATTCCACTTTTTTGTTGCCCCCCCAATCTTCTGTCCACCTAATGCCATTTAAAGCCCAATTCCATTGATCATACATCCCAGGCCTACTGACTTTCACAGATGAACATATTTCTCCCTGACCATATCCATCAGACTGAATGGAAACCCCCAAGCATAAAATCTATCTCAGAATCTTAGGAAGTCCACAGAGTGATGAATAAGCACTATCTCTAGCCTGAGTGTCATCTTCCCAAAATTAATCAAATGCTTTTACATGTATCTTTTTTGTTGTTGTTGTTGCAGTTTGGCTTGGGCCGCCGGCCACTCTCGGCATATGGGGCCAGCACCCTACTCACTGAGCCACAGGCGCCGCCCCCTGCATGTATCTTATGTCTGTTCTCTTCTAGGAACCCTGTATCTTTTGCCACACTATGCTGTCTGATACATTCTGTCTTCATGGTCACTTACCTCTTTCTCCTATGTTCAGGAAGGTCAATAAGGTCACCCAGGCATCCAAGCAAGAGATCCATTGCTCAGACTCCAACCATCTCTTCCTGGCCACCTAATAGCTTTACCACCATAATCTGAATACTACCCCTCTTAAATGTCACCCAAGGCTAATTTACCTTAGTTGACAAATTAGCCACCATATACTGGATATTACCCTCTTCCTAAATAGCCCACCCTGTATGTCTAGGTATCCATTTGATGCCTCCACTCAATTGTCTCTGAAATGTCTCAGGATTAACATGGTCAAAACAACGCTCCTGGTATCCTCAGTGAATATTACACTTAATACCAACTTGTTTATCATAGTTGATATAGCTCCCATTGCTACAGGTGTTAAGACTAAAAACTTTAGGACATACTCAATGCCTCTTTTTACATTCTCACTGCCCATATTAGGAAATACCAGGTATCCTTTTACAAAATGTTAATCTTTAATTTACTACATCCCCTTAGCCTTGAAGTTTGTCCACTATTCCTCACATGGGTTATGGCAGAAGCCTCACCTCTGATCTTCCTTCCTCCTCCTTCAACCTCAGTCTATTCACTAGTGTGCTCCAGGCTCCAAATGGAGCCTGTAGCCAGCAGTAACTGTGGTAATACCACCCTCTGATCTGTTTTATCTCTAAGCATTTGACATCCACTGTTCTTAACTCCTGAGTTAATCTTACAAGTGTGTTTACATCTATTGACAGAAATGGGAATACCTCCACGTAACTTGTGTCATAAACCTAGGAGCCTACGTTTGGGACTTCTCCAGTGTCCCAAGAGCAAAGGATTGAAAAAAGAAGAAATCACGTAAGAGTCTCATGTTACTACAATCTACAGAAAATGTATGTAGGAGTTAAGGACCAGCAAAGAAATGGTACACCCTTCCCTTCTCTGGGTTCCTTAAGTGAGTGGGTTCTTCTGCAGCCATGGGAACTTGAGTTAAAATGCATCTATAGGAATGAGTCCTTGGTAAGTTTTGATAAGCTCAGACCTCACTTTCTTGGTCCTGAAACCAGGTGACCTCAGGCTGACTGTCTGACCTCAGTGTAAAATGCTATCTCTTACCACCTACGTGATATGCAACAAAGATTCAACCCCTCAGTGCTTCAAGGTCCTCATTACCCCTATCCACTCTGTTCTCCCTATGACAGTCTTTGGGAAATTTGGGAAATCTTTAAAACCCTGACTTCTCTCCTGTTCCTTCTTAGTTCAAAACTCTTTCCATGGTGTCTAGCATCCTCCCAATAAAAGTACAGACTTCAGGGGCGGCGCCTGTGGCTCAGTGGGTCGGGCACCGGCCCCACAGACAGAGGGTGGCCGGTTCGAACCCGGTCCTGGACAAACTGCAACAAAAAAACTAGCCGAGCTCGGCGCCTGTGGCTCAACGGGCTAAGGCGCCAGCCACGTACACCTGAGTTGGCGGGTTCGAATCCAGCCCCCGGACCCGCCAAACAACAAAAAAGATGGCTGCAACCAAAAAATGGCCGGGCGTTATGGCGGGCGCCTGTAGTCCCAGCTACTTGGGAGGCGGAGGCAAGAGACTCGTTTGAGCCCAGGAATTGGAGGTTGCTGTGAGCTGTGATGCCACAGCACTCTACCCAGGGCGACAGCTTGAGGCTCTGTCTCAAAAAAAAAAAAAAAAAAAAAAAAAAAACAAATAGCCGGGCGTTATGGCGGGCGCCTGTAGGCCCTGCGGCTCGGGAGGCTGAGGCAGGAGAATCGCCTAAGCCCAGGAGTTGGAGATTGCTGTGACGCCACAGCGCTCTCCCGAGGGCGATAAAGTGAGACTCTGTCTCTAAAAATAAAAATAAAAAAGTACAAACTTCAACCTGCTTTTCATGAATAACACTACCTCACATGTCAGCGATACGCACACGTCAATCCCAGTGCCTCTGCCCCTTCCTTCCTCTCACATCCCGTCCTACTGGGCGTGGACATAGGAACCCCCACAGCACGAGCACCTACCTCACTGTCCCGGCCACATTGTCCTGAGTGTGCGACCCTCACTGGGCACTTTCAGATTTGGGTGAAAGTGATGAGGGTGAGGGCGCGGAAGACGCAACATTATCTCGGGAGGCTGAGGTAGAGAATCCCCTAAGCCCAAGAGCTGGAGATTGCCGTGAGCTGTGTCGCCACGGTACTTTACCCAGGGCGACAAAGTGAGACTCTGTCTCTAAACCAAACCAAACCAAACAATTACCTCAGCTAGGCTCTTCAGCTCTGCAGCAGCCATCAGACTGTGCGCGAAGCGAGGCCGGAAGTGGCGGGAGACCGAAGCAGGCACCAGAGCACGGTGCTCTGGGCCTGGCACGGGTCTCGACGGACGCCTTAGAGGAGTTTCAGAGCCGTTTCTGTGCAGCGGCGACAATGACACTTCTCCATCTCTCGTTTAGGCGCCGCTGTCCCGACCCAGCGCTGCGCGACTTCTCTCTTGACAAACACACCAAATACCTACCAAAATGGCCGCTCCTGCAGAACGCCAGAAATCCCGCCCCGACGTTTTGCGTGCATACGGAATCTCCTTTCTCACGAACCCAGCGATTTCTGGGAAATGTAGTTTCCTCCTGTCCCGACGCAGCAAAGGGACTCCTGCAAGGTACACTGGTAGACAGGGGCCAAGTCCACTCCAAGGATCTGTCTCCTTACATTGCACTATTGTGTCCTAGGGCAGAGGATTGTCTCACCCTTCGTTAAAGGCCATATTGAAATTCCAGGGGATTGCTGTCTGTAACGAATCACCAAAGTGTTTGGACAAATGTCATTACAGGCTGGATGGGTGACTTGGGCCTGTAATGCCAGCAGTCTGGGACGCCAAGGTGGGAGGAGTGCTTGAGGTCAGGAGTTTGAGACCATCCGGGGCAAGATGACACCATCTCTACAAAAATAGAAAAACTAGCTGGGTGTTGTGGCAGGTGCCTGTAGTCCTAGATGTTTGGGAGGCAGAGGCAGGAAAATTGCTTGAGCCCAGGAGTTTGCAGTGTTATGCCACTGCACTCTAGTCAGGGCACAGCACGAAACACTGTCTCATGGAAATTGAAAGTCATTTCAGATTGGGGGATTCTCAAGCTCCCAGATGCCAAAAATATTATTGGTACACAAAGGTTGCCAATCCAAACCCACATAAAATTTCATACAATCCTCTGCTGGAAGTGGTGGCTAGTAAGTGGGGTAACAGAAGACCCCTTCCTTAAAAAAATAATTAAGCAGGGCAGCGCCTGTGGCTCAGTGAGTAGAGCGTGGGCTCCATGTACCGAGGGTGGTGGGTTTAAACCCGGCCCCACCGAACTCCCCTCCCGGGCCAGGAGTTGGAGGTTGCTGTGAGCTGTGTGACACCACGGCACTCTACCGAGGGCAATAAAGTGAGACTCTGTCTCTACCAAAAAAAAAAAAAAATTAAGCACTTAAACACAGAATCGAAATTTTCAGTATAGTATTATTCTCGTAGAATTGTGTCTACATGTGTTCATCATTCTGTGTTGTATGTTCCAATATGTTGTTAAACAAGTTCTTCCTAAAGATAGAAAGTCATGCCTTATATAAATATCTGCATTTTTATTTTCTTACATAAAAAATATGTCTTTAACAGGGAAAAGCTACTTTTGCACATTCTACCTCTTATCTCCACATTTAGCCGAGCTAAGGCTTTTTAAAAAAGTTGTGTGGGGTGGAGGTCTTGCTTTGTTACCCAAATGTCTCAAACTTCTGGGGTCAAGTGATCCTACCACATGAGCCTCTCAAATTGCTAGGATTACAGGCATGAGTTTCTATACTCAGCAAAGATGCATTTCTTTTTTTTTAGAGACAGAGTCTTACTTTATTGCCCTCGGTAGAGCGCTATGGCGTCACAGCTCACAGCAACCTCCAGCTCTTGGGCTTAGGCAATTCTCTTGCCTCAGCTTCCTGAGTAGCTGGGACTACAGGTGCCCGCCACAATGCCCAGCTATTTTTTTTATTGCAGTTTGGCTGGGGCCGGGTTTGAACCGGCCACCCTCGGTCTATGGGGCCAGTGCCCTACTCACTGAGCCACAGGCACCGCCTGCAAAGATGCCTTTTTTTTTTTGTAGAGACAGAGTCTCACTTTATCACCCTAGGTAGAGTGCCATGGTGTCACACAGCTAACAGCAACCTCCAACTCCTGGGCCTAGGTGATTCTCTTGCCTCAGTCTCCCAAGTAGCTGGGACCACAGGCGCCCGCCACAATGCCCGGCTATTTTATTGTTGCAGTTCAGCTGGGGCCGGGTTTGAACCTGCCACCCTCGGTGTATGGTGCCAGTGCCTTACTGACTGAGCCACAGGCACTACCCCAAAGATGCTTTTTAAAGGCTCCTTTGCATTTCACTTTATTCTAGCTTCATGGCTAGGAAATTGAAGAGGTGAGTCTGGGCAGGTTATTGTTCTCCCTTTAGTTGTTGGAAGGTCCCTACTCCAAAGCCATGGAATAATCTTTGGTGGTACATTGGCACTGACTTATCTATCTGTTCTCAGGGTGCCCTGAATGAAAACAGTGACCAGGTGAAGGCAGCCTAAAAACAGGAGGATGCCTTGCCAGCCCAATCCAAGAAATCTAGAACCATCATATTGTGTTGGTTGGAGTTGGATATGGCCTCAGTGCCTATGCTAAGGCTAGGATAGAAAGTAGTGGTAAAAGCTCGGCACCTGGAGCTCAAGCAGCTAGGGCGCCAGCCACATACACCAGAGCTGGCGGGTTCAAATCCAGCCTGGGTCGCCAAACAATGACAACTATGACTAAAAAATAGTGGGCGTTGTGTTGGTTGTCTGTAGTCCCAGCTACTTGGGAGGCTGAGGCAAGAGGATCTCTTAAGCCTAAGAGTTTGACGTTGCTGTGAGCTATGACACTATGGCACTCTACTCAGGGTAACATCTAAAGACTCTATCACAAAAACACAAATAAATAAATAAATCATTCTGGCTGTCTTCTACTCTGTGGTTAGGACAGAGATTTCCCCCCCATACTTCAGACCAACATTCCTCTGCTCTGTTGACCTCTGATGCAAGGGTAAGGATCTTCATATCCATGGCAAGAGGAACCAGTTACGATAACGCCACAGCACTGTACTCTAGCCTGACAACAGAGTGAGACTCTGTCTCAGGAAAAAAGAAATAAGAAAAGAAAACATAGCATGTGAACACCATGGGATGCTATTTAGTCATAAAAAAAGGGTTGAACCCTCAAGAGCAGGCCTAGCACTCTTACAAAAAGAGACAGGAGAAAGCTTGTTCTCTCTCTCCCTCACTTTAAGGAATAGGGCCCTCAGGAGAATCCAACCATACTGGCACCCTGATGTTGGACTTCCCGCTTCCAGAATTGTGAGAAATAAATGAAATAAACATGTGTTTCTTAGGCCACCCCATCTACAGCATATGTATGGCAGCCCAAGTTGACCAAGCAGCAGTGTCTCATGTTCATGTCTCTCTGAGTTAAGGTTTTATCTCTGGAGGTTCCAGCGAGGGAACATGTGGCCCAAGCAAGCCCTGGGCACTATTCTTTGCCTGTGGTCACCCAGCCACCTGTCCCACACAAAATGCTTTCTTGGCTACACCATCCAGGCAGTTTCAAGCCACTGTCATTAAAGATTCTGCAGACCGTCCCAATCTCTAACAAACAGTCCCATATTTCCCCTGTTGCATGATCTGTTCTCATTTTGAAAATTTAATTTAGGAAAGATGAAAACTGAAAGGAAGAGTCAGAAGACCTCGGTCTGGCTTCAGTTCATCCTCAAGTTAGATTAAAAAAAAAAATTTTTTTTTTGAGACTAAGTCTTATTATGTCACCCTCTGTAGAGTGCTGTAGTGTCATAGCTCACAGCAACCTCAAACTCTTGGGCTTAAGTGAATCTCTGCCTCAGCCTCCCTAGTATCTGGGACTACAGACACCTGCCACAATGCCTGGCTATTTTTTGGTTGCAGTTGTCATTATTGTTTAGCAGGCCTGGGCCAGGCTTGAACCTGCCTGCCTACATGTATGTGGCTGGCGCCCTACTCACTGAGCCACAGGCACCGAGCCAGATTAAAATATTTTTAACGGCTTGAGATATAATTCACATATCACAAAATTTACTGTTTTAAATTACATAGTCCTGTGAGTTTTAGTATATTCACAATGTTGTACCACCATCAGCACTATCAAAAAATTTTTTTTTTTTTTTTGGAGACAGAGTCTCTAGCTGTCACCCTGGAGAGAGTGCTATGGCATCACAGCTCACAGCAACCTCCAATTCCTGGGCTCAAGTGAGTCTCTTGCCTCGGTCTCCCAAGTAGCTGGGACTACAGGCGCCTGTCACAACGCCCGGCCTTTTTTGGTTGCAGCCGACATTGTTGTTTGGCGGGCCCAGGCTGGATTCGAACCCGCCAGCTCAGGTGTATGTGGCTGGCGCCTTAGCCCGTTGAACCACAGGCGCCAAGCCAGCACTACCAAATTTTCAAACATTTTCATTACTCCCCAAATACTAGGGAGTAGTCCTCCCTTTTCCTGCTTCCCTCAGCTCCTGGAACCACTCATCTGCCTGATCTGGGAATCTGGCTGTCTGCTCTCAGTTTAATGTTTTTAAGAGTTGTTTGTTTGTTTGTTTATTTCTGAGACAGAGTCTCACTTTATTGCCCTCGGTAGAGTGCTGTGGCGTCACGGCTCACAGCAATGTCCAACTCCCGGGCTTAGACCATTCTATTGCCTCAGCCTCCCAAATAGCTGGGAGGCGCCCGCCACCACGCCCGGCTATTTTTTGTTGCAGTTTGGCCAGGGCTGGTTTTGAACCCGTCACCCTCGGTACATGGGGCCAGCGCCCTAGCCACCATAGGGCCTTGGTGCTGCCCGCCAAGAGTTGTTTATGTTGCGGCATGCATTAGTACTTCGTTCCTTTAACAATTTATTTATTATTATTTTTAAATTTTGCAATGGGGCAGGCTTTGTTCTATAAAATAGAATGAGAGCTCTCCACTTTCTTTTTTATTGCTGAAAAATATTTCATGATGTGGATATACCACATTTGTTTATTCATTCATTACTGTGGACATTGGAATTGTTTCCACCTTTTGGTTCCTTTGAATAATGCTGCAATGAACAGTTGTGTGCAGGTTTTTGTGTGTACCAGTGTCTTCAATTCTCTTAAATGTACATCTAGGAGTGGAATTTCTGGGTGTTATTCTGACTCTGTGTGTAACTATGTAAGAACCGCTGGACTGTTTTCCAAAGGAACTGCACCATTTAGACTGAATCTTACCTCTTCTGTGTTCCCACAGCCCTCTGCAGCTCTTGGCAGACAGCAGTCACTCGCCTGATGCCTATATTCTTCAGCAGAGCTGGGACCTGGCAGGGATGATTGTGCCTTAATCTGGCATCATATTTATTTTGACATTCTCAGTTTCCTCATGTGTAAAACAGAGACAAGAAGCTATGGAACTGATAGGTGATATCACTGGAAAAGTTTTGTTTAATGAAAGCATTTCCCCAGCATGTTCTGGGGGACTGCCCACAGAAATCACTTGGACAGTATTTCTAGTCAGGAGCAAGAAAAGCAAAGCTTGTTTTCTATTTTCTAATTAAGTTGTAAGTATTCACGAACTATGACATGCAAGAAGCAAGAATGGCTATACCATGTGAATTTATTTTCTGTTCTATACCTCTGCCTTTCTTTCTTTAGATGCTCTTCTGTGAGGTTCTCCAGGACCAAGTCCTGCTTACATGCGCAGCTGGTCACCTCTGCAGCTTTTCCTCCACTTTGGCCAGCACGTCCTTCCCCTCTTTCCTCTGCCTTCACAAATCTTCCACTTTTACATGGGATGCAATATTCTTTGTCTCCTTTACTGATATTTGCTCTTCCCTGAAATTCTTCTTTTCAATATTTTTCCTTCTTTTTGATCTGATAACTAAAATGTAGAAAGGATGCTGTTCAGATGGGAAGGAGTGAGAAGTAGAAACAGAGACAAAAGGAGTGAGGGAAAAAGCATGGAAAAACAGAGGTACACATAGAATTTTCAGGGGATAATGAATCTTATTTGTCTGACAAGGATGGTGAACATTGGATTTTAAAATTATTTTCCCACATACTATATTCAAATGTTGTAAATGTCCAGTTTAAATTAAAAAAAAGAATGTAGAAAAAGTGGTCCCATGTAACAAAAAGACATTGAAAAATACTTTCTGTAGGTCTGACGAGGAACTTCTGACTCAGTTATGCCTTTCAGAGGTTCCTCTCCAAGTTTGTAGAGAGGAAATCCATGCACTCTCCACATGTTTTTGCTCTAGAATCTATTTTTTTGTGTGTGTGTGTGAGGCAGAGCCTCAAGCTGTTACCCTGGGTAGAATGCCATGGCATCACAGCTCACAGCAACCAACAAGTCCTGGGTTTAAGTGATTCTCTTGCCTCAGCCTCCCAAGTGGCTGCGACTACAGGCACCTGCCACAACGCCTGGCTATTTTTTGGTTGTAGTTGTCATTGTTGTTTGGCAGGCCTGGGCTGGATTCGAACTCGCCAGCTCTGGTGTATGTGGCTGGTGCCTTAGCCACTTGAGCTACAGGCACTGAGCCTGCTCTAGAATCTTTTAAACAGGTATCCAAGAATCTCAGAACTTCTACTAAATGGGGTTTGCACAAGCACATGCGTGCAGAGTGTGGCTCTGGTTGACAACTCTCATTACCAGAGGCAGGAGTAGTGCCCTCTGTGCTATAGGCCTGGGTCTCATTTCCACATCAGACTGAAGCAAATGGTGTGGGTGAAACGTCTGCCTGTCTATGCCTTAATCTTAGGCATAACATCACGTAAATATGGTGTGTAAGGGAAATGTTTTGTCCTCAAAAGTTTATTTCCTCAACTCTGTGTAAGATCTTTGTGATGGCCCTACAAAGAGGACGAGGCAGCTACACAGTTGCTTGAGCCTCTGTGACTTTTTTTTTTTTTTTTTTTTTTTACATGAAACAGGTTTACTTCCAGATAGGCAGCAAGGGACAAAAGAAACATAGGATACATTTGTGAGTTGGTCCTCCAAGACTCGGGAAAGCTGCCCAGGGCAGATGTAGTATCAACTGTGTAGTATCCCATTTGCACAACAGCTGAGGGACCCCAGAAAGGAGATGGCCCTAGGTTTTATACCCTAGATTCCTACGTTTCATGGGTTTAAAGCATTGAAGAACATGTTTCTAAGGGGAATTGGAACAGAAGCTGAGCTGGTCAGGCCAATTTCCCCTCATCTCAGCATATTGTTTAAGTCATAGTGTATTCTACAGTTATTCTTAAAAACTACAAGTGAGGGCTTCACACTCAATTCCCTTCCTGCTGCAGAAGGTTCTGTTCTCCCTCTTTTGGGCTATCTATCAATTTTTTGCCCATCAATAAACTTGTCCTGTCACTTAAAGAAAAAACAAAAGAACTACAAGTGAGAAAGATGGGTGCCACTGGAGAGTTCAAGGACACTAGGAAAATAGTCCTGCACCCAGCACCACAGTCCAGCCATCTCACATGCATAGCTCTATTCTCAGCTCAGGTGCCTCCAGAGAGACCTTTGTCAGGGGCCTTGGCTAAGGTACTTTTTCCCACTCTCATTTTTTTCTTCTTTCTCCCCATAGCCCACCTTCTCCATGAAATGGTAGGAGCCTTTT
>CAUYON010035295.1:0-26295 GCA_963573935.1 Arctocebus calabarensis
AAGTAATGTCTTGGCTATTCGTATTCTTGATGTCACAGTGGGTTTTTCCCTTGGTTACTGTCTTTTAGCTTAAACTCAGTGATGTCCTCCTGACATCAAAGTGGGTTTTGCTCTGAGTTACCATCTTTAAGCTTAAGCTCAGTGACGTACTCCTAATGTCTCGATTAGTTTTGCCTTGGATTGCTGTCATTAAGCTTAACCTCTTGAGATCACCCTGACTCCACAGTGGGTGTTACCCTGGGTTGCCATCTTTAAGCTTAACCTCCTTGATGTACTCCTAAAGTCACAGTGAGTTTTACCCTGGGTTACCATCTTTAAGCTAAACCTGGGTGACATCTTATTGATGTCATAGTGAGTTTTTCCCTTGGTTACTGTCTTAACCTCAGTGACATCTTTATGACATCACATTGGGTGTTGCCCTGGATTACCATCTTTAAACTTAACCCTATTGACATCCTACATCACAATGGACTTTTCTCTTGGTTATGGTCTTTCAGCATAATCTCAGTGACTTCCTCCTGATGTCACAGTGGGTTTTGCTCTGGGTTACCATCTTTAAGCTTAAACTCCATGACGTCCTCCTGAATTCACAGTGGGTTTTGTCCTAAATTACTGTATTTAAGCTATACTTCAGTGACATGAGACATCACAGTGGGTTTTTCCCTTGGTCACCATTTTTTAGCTTAGCTTCAATCATGTTTTTTTTACATCAAAGTCAGTTTTGCCCTGGATTACTGTATTTAAGCTTAACCTCCATGTCATCCTTGTGAAGTCACAGTGTGTTTTGCCTTGGCTTGGTTTTTAAGCTTAAAATCAGTGTCGTCTTTTTGACGTTATAATGGGTTTTTTCCTTGGTTACTGTCTTTTAGCTTAATCTCCGTGATGTCCCCCTGATGTCATAGTGGGTTTTCCTCTCAGTTACCATCTTCAAGTTTAATCTCAGTGATTTCCTCCTGACATTACGGTAGGTTTTTCCCTGGTTTACCATCATTAAGCTAAACCTCATTGACATCACCCTGACTCCACAGTGGGCGTTGCCCTGGGTTACCGTCTTTAAGCTTAACCTCTGTGAAGTATTCCCAAAGTCACAGTGCGTTTTGCCCTGGGTTACCATCTTTAAACTTAACCTTAACTCAAAAATGTATTTTGAACATCACAGTGTGTTATTCCCATTGTTATCTACTTTTAGCTTAGCCTCAGTGACATACGTTTGACATCACCGTGGGTTTTTCACTTGGTTCCCATCTTTAAGCTTAACATCAATGATATCATCTTCACGTCACAGTGGGTTTTGCCCTGGTTTATTGTCTTATGCTTAATCTCAGTGACATCCTGTTACATCACAATGGCATTCTCCCTTGGATATCATCTTTAATCTTAATCTCAGTGACATTCTCCTGATGTCACATTGGGTTTTGCCCTCGGTTCTCAACTTTAAGCTCAACCTCATTGACTTTTTTTTCACATCACAGTGGGATTTTGCCTTGTTACCATCCTTTAGCTTAACCTCAGTATTGACATCACATTCAGTGTTGCCCAGGGTTACTATATTTAAGCTTAACCCAAGAGACGTCTTCTTATGTCACAGTGGGATTTTCCCTTGGTTACTGTCTTTAATCTGAATCTCAGTGACTTCCTTCTGACATCACAGTGGGTTTTTCCCTGGGTTACCATCTTTAAACTTAGCCTCAGTGACATCTTTCATCACAGTGGGATTTTCTCTTGGTTACAGTCTTTAAGCTTAATTTCAGTGACTTCCTCCTTACGTCCTAGTTGATTTTGCCCTGGGTTACCTTCTTTTAGCTTAACCCAAGGGAAGTCCTCTTACATCTAAGTGGAATTTTCCCTTGGTTACTGTCTTCAATCTGAATATCAGTGACTTCCTCCTGATGACAAAGTTGGGTTTTGCCCTAGGTAACTGTCTTTAAGCTTAACTTCAGTGATGTCTTTTTGATGACACAGTGAGTTTTTCCCTTGGTCACCAGTTTTAGCTTAGCCTCAGTCATGTTCTTTTGACATCAACCTCGGTTTTTCGTGAGATTACCATATTTAAGCTTAACCTCATTGACATCACCCTGACTCCACAGTGTGTCTTGCCCTGGTTTACCGTCTTTAAGCTTAACCTAAATGACATCTTTTCAACATCACAATGTGTTTTTCCCTTGTTTAGCATGTGTTTTTCCCTTCCTTTCATCTTTTAGCTTAGCCTCAGTAACATACTCCTGATGTAACAGTGTGTTTTGCCCTGGTGTTACTGTCTTTAAGCTTAAACTCTGTGACGTCCTCCTAAACTACACTGGGTTTTGCCTGGGTTATCATTTTTAAGCTTACCTTCAGTGACATCTTTTTGATGTCACAGTGGGTTTTTCCCTTGGTTATTGTCTTTTAGCTTAATCTCAATGATGTACGCCTGACGTCGCTCTGGATTTTCCTCTGTTACTATATTTAAGCTTAAGTTCAGTGACTTCCTCCTGACATCATGGTGGGTTTTGCCCTGGGTTACCGCCATTAAACTTAACGTCACTGACGTCACCCTGACTCCACAGTGGGTGTTGCCCTGGGTTACTCCCCTTAAGCTTAACCTCCATGACATACTCTAGAAGTCATAGTAGGTTTTGCACTTAGTTACAATCTTTAAGCTTAACATCAATGATGGATTTTTGATGTCAGAGTGGGTCACTCCCATGGTTACCATCTTTTGGCTTAGTCTCAGTGACTTTCTGTTGACATCACAGTGGGTTTTTCCCTTGGTTACTGTCTTTAATCTTAATCTCAGTGACTTCCTCCTGAGGTCACAGTGGGTTTTGCCCTGCGTCACCACCTTTAAGCTTATCCTCAGTGACGTCCTCTTACATCTCAGTGGGATTTTTCTTTGGTTCCCATCTTTAAGCCTAATGTCAGTGAAGTCCTCCTGAAGTCACAGTGGGTTTTTCCTCGAGTTACCATCTTTAAGGTTAACCTCAGTGACGTCTTTTTGATGTCACAGTGCTATTTCCCTTGCTTACCATCTTTTAGCTTAGGCTCAGGACATCCTCCTGATGTGACAGTGTGTTTTGCCCTGGGTTACCTTCTTTAAACTTAAACTGTGTGACGTCCTCCTGAACTCAGAATGGGTTTTGTCCTGTGTTGCCGTTTTTAAGCTACCTCAGTGACGTCTTTTTGACATCATAATGGGTTTTTCCCTTGGTTACTGTTTTTTAGCTTAATCTCAATGATGTCCTCCTGAATTCACAGTGGGTTTTGCTGAAAGTTACCATCTTTTAGCTTAAGCTCAGTCTCGTCCTCCTGACACCATGGTGGGTTTTACCCTGGGTTACCATCATTAAACCTAACCTCATTGATCTCACCTTGATTCCATAGTGTGTGTTGCTCTGGGTTACCGTCTTTAAGCTTAACCTCCGTGACATCCTCTTGAACTCACCATGGGTTTTGCCCTGGGTAACTGTCTTTAACCTTAAATTCAGTGCCGTCTTTTTGACGTCACAGTGGGTTTTTCCCTTTGTTATCATCTTTTAGTTTAGACCCTCAGTGAGGTTTTTTTGACGACACAGTTGGTTTTGCCCTGGATTACTCTATTCAGGCTTAACCTCATTGAAGTCACCCTGATTCCACAGTGGGTGTTTTCCCGGGTTACTGTCTTTAAGCTTAACCTCCGTGATGTCTTCCTGAAGTTACAGTGGGTTTGGCCATGGAATACTGTATTTAAGCTTAACCTCAATGATGTCTCTTTGACATCACAGTGTGTGTTTTTCCCTTGCTTACCGTCTTTTAGCTTAGCCTCAGTGAAATCTTCCTGATGTGACAGTCTATTTCAGCCTGGGTTACCGTGTTTAAGCTTAAGCTCAATGACATCCTCCTGGCATCATGGTTGGTTTTGACCTGGGTTACAATCCTTAAACTTAACCTCATTGACTTCACCCTGAAGTCGCAGTGGATGTTGCCTGGGGTTACTGTCTTTAAACTTAAACTCTGTGATGTCCTCCTGAACTACAGTGGGTTTTGTCTGTGTTACCACTTTTAAGCTTAACTTCAGTGACATCTTTATGACATCACAGTGGGTTTTTCCCTTGGTTACTTTCGTTTAGCTTAATCTCAGTGATGTCCTCCTGACATCACTGTGGTTTTTCCTCTAAGTTACCATCTTTAAGTTTAAGCTCAGTGACTTCTTCCTGACATCACGGTGGGTTTTGCCTTGCGTTACCGTCATTAAGCTTAACATTAACATGACCCTGAATCCACAGTTGGTGTTGCCCTGGGTTACCTTCTTTAAGCATAATCCCTGTGACATACTGCGGAAGTCACAGTGGGTTTTGTTCTGGGTTACCGTCTTTAAGCTTTACTTCAATGATGTATTTTTGACATCACAGTGGGTTTTTCCCATGGTTATTCTCTTTTAGATTAGCCTCAGTGATGTTCTTTGGATATCACAGTGGGCATTTCCTTTGGTTACCATCTTTAATCTTAATCTCAGTGACATCTGCCTGAGATCACAGTGGGTTTTGCTCTGGGTTACCATTGTTAAGCTTAACCTCAGTGACATCTTTTTGAAACTACCGTGGATTTTTCCCTAGGTTACCATCATTTAGCTTAGGTTCAGTGATGTCCTTTTGAGGTAAAAGTGGATTTTTCCCTGGTTTACCGTCTTTAAACTTAACCTTCGTGATGTCGTCATGATGTCATAGTGGGTTTTGCTCTGGGTTACCATCTTTAAGCTTAACCTCAGTGAAATCCTCCTGACATCACAGTGGGTGTTTTTCCTGGGTTACCATCTTTCCGCCTAACCACCGTGATGTCCTCCTGAACTCACAGTAGATTTTGACCTGGGTTACCGTATTTAAGCTTACCCTCTGTGACATCCTCCTGAAGACACAGTGGGTTTTTCTCTGGGTTACTGTCTTTAAGCTTAACCTCAGTGACGTCTTTTTGACACCACAGTGGATTTTTCCCAAGGTTGCCATGTTTTAGCTTAGCCTCAGTGATGTCCATTTGAGGTAAGAGTGGGTTTTGCCTTGGTTTACCATCTTTAACCTTAACTTTCATGATGTACTCATGATGTCACAGTGGGCTTTGCCCTGGGTTACCATCTTTAAGCTTAACCTCAGTGGCGTCCATTTGAAGTCACAGTGGATTTTTCCCTTGGTTACTGTATTTTAGCATCACCTCACTGATGTCCTTTTGATGTAACAGTGGGTTTTTCGATTGGTTGCCAGCTTTCAGCTTAACCGCAATGTGGTCTTCTTGACATCAAATTGGGTGTTGCCTTGGGTTACCGTCTTGAAGCTTAACCTCTGTGATATCCTCCTGACATCACAGTGGATATTACCATGGGTTACCTTCCTTAAGCTTAAACTCTGAAACATCCTCCTGAACACACAATGAGTTTTGCCCTGGGTTACCATTGTTAAGCTTAACTTCTGTGACGTCCTTCTGAAGTCACAGTGGGTTATGACCTGGTTTAGCATCTTTAAGCTTAACTTTTGTGATGTCTTCATGATTCAACAGTGGGTTTTCCCCTGGGTTACTGTCCTTAAGCTTAACCTCAGTGACGTCCTCCTTACCTCATAGGGTGTTTGCCCTGTGTTACCATCTTTAAGCTTAACCTCAGTGACGTCCTTTTGACATCAACTGGGTTATTCCCTTGGTTACCATCTTTCAGCTTAGCCTTAGTGATATTCTGTTGGTGTCACAATGGGTTTTTCCCTTGGTTACCATCTGTAATCTTAATCTCAGTGACGTCCAGTGATGTCCTCCTGACGTCACAGTGTGTTTTTCCAGGGTTCCCATCTTATAACTCAACCTCAGTGATGTTCTTTCAAGGTCAGTTTAGGTTTTTCTTTTGGTTACCTTCCTTAATCTCAGTGAAGTCCCCCTGACGTCACAGTGGGAGTTGCCCTGGATTACCTGCATTAAGCTGAACCTCAGTGAAGTCAGGAATCCTCCTGATGTCAGAGTGGTTGTTGCCCTGTGTTACCATCTTTAAGCTTAAACTCTGTGACGTCCTCTGGAACTCACAGTGGGTTTTTCCCTGAGTTACCATTTTTAAGCTTAAACTCAGTGATGTCTTTTTGACATTACTGTGGGTTTTTCCCTTGATTACTGGCTTTTAGCTTAATCTTAGTGATGTTCCCCTGATGTCACAGTGAGCATTGCTATGAGTTATCATCTTTCAGCTTAAGCTCACTGATGTCCTCCCAATATCACAATGGGTTTTGTCCTCGGTTGCCGTCATTGAGCTTAACCTCATTAACGTCACCCTGACTCCATAGTGGGTGTTTCCCTGGGTCACCGTCTTTAAGCTTAACCTCAGTGACATCTTTTTGACGTCAGAGTGGGTTTTCCCTTGGTTACCGTCTTTTAGCTTAGCCTTAGTGACGTTCTTTTGATGTCACAGTGGATTTTTCCCTTTTTATCGTATTTTGCTTTAACCTCAGTGACATCTTCCTGACATCACATTAGTTGTATCTCTGGGTTACCGTACTTAAGTTTAACCTCTGTTATGTCCTCCTCACGTCACAGGGGATGTTTCCCTGGGTTACAGTCATTAAGCTTAACCTCAGTGATGTCCTCCTGATATCACAGTGGGTTTTGACCTGGGTTACCATCTTTAAGCTTAACCTCTGTGACATCCTCCTGAACTCACAGTGGGTTTTGGCCTGGGTCACCGTCTTTAAGCTTAAACTCGATGACGTCTTTTTGATGTCACAGTGGGTATTCCCCCTGGTTACTGTCATTTAGCTTAATCTCAGTGATGTCCTCTTGAATTCATAGTGGGTTTTGCTCTGAGTTACCTTCTTTGAGTTTACCCTCCTGACATCTCGCTGGATTTGGGGTTACCTTCTTTTAGCTTAACCTCTGTGACTTGCTCCTGACGTAACAGTTTGTGTTGTCCTGGGTTACCTTCATTAGGCTTAATCTTCATGATGTTCTCCTGATGCCACAGTGGGTGTTGCCCTGGGTTCCCTTCGTTAGCTTAACCTCAGTGAAGTCCAGCTGATGCCAGAGACTTTTTGATGTCATAGTGAGTTTTTCCATTGGTCATCATCTTTTAGCTTAGCCTTAGTGACATATTTTGACGCCACAGTGGGTTTTCCCCTAGGTTACCTTCTTTAATCTTAATCTAAGTGACGTGCTCCTGACATCTCAGTGTGTTTCACCCTGAGTTACGGTATTTAAGCTCAAGCTCAGTGACTTTCTTTTGACGTCACACTGGATTTTTCCCTTGGTTAATGTATTTTGGTTTTAACCTCAGTGAAGTTTTCCTTACGTCACATTGGATTTTCCCCTGTTTTCTTGTGAGTGTTTTTACCTTTGTCAAACTAAACCTCACTGATATCCTCCTCACATCACAGTGAATTTTACCTTGAGTTGCCATAATTAAGCTTAACCTCCGTGACATCCTCCTGAAGTCACAGTGGGTTTTGCTCTGTGTTACCATATTAAGCTTAACCACAGTGACGTCTTTTTGACGTCACAGTAGGTTTTTCCCCTGGTTACCACCTTTTCACTTAGCCTCAGTGTTGTCCTTTTGACACTAAAGTGGGTTTTGCCCTTGCTTGCCATATTTAAGATGAACCTTCATGATGTCCTCATGAAGTCATAGTGGTTTATGGCCTGGGTTACCGACTTTAAGCTCAACTTCAGTTATGTCCTCCTCACGTCGCAGTGGGTGTTTCCCTGGGTTACCATCTTTAAGCTTAACTTCTGTGATGTCCTCCTGAACTCACAGTGGGTTTTATCCTGAATTACAGTATTTAAGCTTCACCTTCGTGACGTCCTCCTTACATCATAGTGGGTTTTGTCCTGGAATACCGTCTTGAAACTTAGCCTCCGTGATGTCCTCCTGAACTCACAGTACATTTTGCCTGGGGTTACTGTCTATACTGTTAACTTCAGTGATGTCCTTTTGATATCACAGTGGGTTATTCACTTGTTTACCGTCTTTTAGCTTAGCCTCAGTGATGCGGTTTGACGTCACAGTGGGATTTTCCATTGGTTACCATCTTTTAGCTTAGCCTCAGTGATGCCCTCCTGAAGTCACAGGGGGGTTTGCCCTGGGTTACAATTTTAAGCTTAACCTCCATGATGTCCTCCTGAACTCTCAATGGGTTTTTCCCTGGGTTACTGTCTTTAAGTTTAAATTAAGTGACATAGTCCTGAACTCACAGTGGGTGCTGCCCTGGGTTACCACCTTTAAGCTTAACCTCAGTGACGTCCTTTTGACATCACAGTGGGTTTTTCCTTTGGTTGTCATCTTTCAGCATAGCCTCAGTGATGTCCTCCTCTCATCACAGTGGGTTTTACCCTGAGTTACCATCTTTAAGCTTAACCTCCCTGACGTCTTTTTGACATCATAGTGGGTTTTTCCCTTGGTTACCATCTTGTACTTTATCCTTGGTGACGTCCTTTTGACATCAGAGTGGTTTTGCCCTGGTTTACCATCTTTATCCTTAACTTTCATTATGTCCTCATGATGTCACAGTTGATTATATCCTGGGTTACCATATTTAAGCTTAACATCAGTGACATCCTCCTGACTTCACAGTACGTTTTTCCCTGGGTTACCATCTTTAATCTTAACATCAGTGACGTCCTTTTGACGTCACATTGGGTTTTCCCTTGTTAACCATCCTTTAGCTCATCCAACGTGATGTCCTCCTAACGTCACAGTGGGTTTTGCTCTGAGTTACCATCTTTAAGCTTCACCTCAGTGACATTCTTTTGACATCAGATTGGATTTTTTCCCTTGCTTACTGTCTTTTAGCTGTTGACGTCATTGTTGGTTTTTCGCATGGTTACCTACTTTTAGCTTAACTTCAGTGACATCTTCCTGATGTTCTCCTGATGTCACAGTGGTTTTGGCCCTGCATTACCATCTTAAAGCTTAACATCCATGATGACCTCCTGAACTCACAGTAGATTTTGCCCAGGGTTATCATCTTTAAGCTTAATCTCGATGCCATCTTTTTGTGGACACAATGGGTTTTTCCCTTGTTTACCAACTTTTAGCTTAGCCTCAGTGACATCCTTTAGATGTCAATGTGGGTTTTGTCCTGGTTCACCATCTTCAAGCATAACTTTCATGATGTCCTCATGACATTACAGTTGGTTTGGTCCTGAGATACCATCTTGAAGCTTAACCTCAGTGACATCCTCCTGACCTCACAGTATCTTTTGCCTTAGGTTACAATCTTTTGATGTCACAGTGGGATTTTTCCCATACTTACCATCCTTTAGCTTAGCCTCTGTGCTGTTCATTTTTTTTGAGACAGAGTCTCAAGCTGTCACCCAGGATAGAGTGATATGGCATCACAGTTCACAGCAACCTCCAATTCCTTGGCTCAAATGAGTCTTTTGCCTCCGCCTCCCAAGTAGCTGGGACTATAGGTGCCTTCCACAATGCTGGTCATTTTTTTGGTTGCAGCCATCATTGTTGTTTGCTCGGCCAGTCTGGAATCAAAACACGCCAGTTCAGAGGTACATGGCTGGCACCTTAGCCCGTTGAGTGTGCCATTCTTTTGATATCATAGTTTGTTTGTTCCGTGGTTACCATCTTTTATCTTGACCTCAGTGACATCCTCCTGAAATAACAGTGGGTTTATCTCCTGGGTAACGGTCTTTAAGTTTAACCTCCGTGACAACCTCCTGAACTCACCATGGGTTTTTTCCTGGGTTACCATCTTTAACCTAAACCTCCATGATGTCCTCATGAAGTCACAGTGGATTTTGCCCTGTGTTACCGTCTTTAAGCTTAACCTCAGTGCCATCTTTTTGATGTCAAAGTGGATTTTTCCCTTGGTCACTGTCTTTTTGCTTAGACTTAGTGAAGTCATTTTGAAGTTAATGTGGGTTTTGCCCCAGTTTACCATCTTTAAACTTAACTCTAGAGATGTCCTGATGACGTCAAATTAGATTATCCCTGGGTCACCATCTTTAACCTTAATGTGGGTGACATCCTCCTGACCTCACAGTACGTTTTGCCCTGAGTTACCATATTTCAGATTAACCTCAGTGACATCCTTTTGATGTCACAGTGGGTTTGTCACTTATTTATGGTCTTTTAGCTTAACCTTAGTGATGTTCTTTTGATGTCAGTGTGGGTTTTTCCCTTGGTTGCCATCTTTAAGCTTAACCTCTGTGATGTCCATCTGACACCACAGTGGGTGTTGACCTGGGTTACCATCTTTAATCCTAATCTCAGTGACGTCCTCTTGTCATCACAGTGGGTGTTTCCCTGTGTTACCATCTTTAACCTCAGCCTCAGTGACATCTTTTTGACATCACAGTGGGTTTTTCCCTCTGTTACCATCTTTCAGCTTAACCTAAGTGATGTCTTCCTGACCTCACAGTACATTTTGCCATGGGTTGCCATCTTTAAGCTTAACGTCAGTGACATCCTCATGACATCACAGTTGGTTGTGTCCTGGGTTACCATCTTTAAACTTAACCTCAGTGACGTCTTCCTGACCTCACAGTATTTTTTTGCCCTGGGTTACCGTCTTTAAGCTTAACCTCAGTGACATTTTCCTGACCTCACAGTACGTTTTTCCCTGGGATACCATCTTTAAGCTTAACCTCAGTGATGACTTCCTGATCTCACAGTACGTTTTGCCCTGGGTTATCCTCTTTAAACTTAACCTGAGTGATGTCCCCCTTAACTAACAGTAGGTTTGGCCCTGGGTTACCCTATTTAAGCTTCACATCAGTGATGTCACAGTGGGTTTTTCTCTTGGTTACTGTCTTTAGTTTAATCTCAGTGATGTGCTCTTGATATTACAGTGGGTTTGGCTCCAAGTTACCGTCTTTAAGCTCAACCTCAGAAACATTCTCCTGACTTCATAGTAGGTTTTTTCCTGGGTTACCATCATTAAGCTTAATTTCTGTAATGTCTTCCTGATCTCACAGTGGGTTACCATCTTTAAGCTTAACCTCCATGATGTCCCCCTCATGTCACTGTGTGTTTCCATGGATTACATTTGTTAACTTTAACCTCAGTGATGTCCTGCTCATGCCACAGTGACTTTTCCCCTGTGTTACCATCTTTAAGGTTATCCTCAGTGACATCCTCCAGCACTCACAGTGGGATTTGCCCTGAGTTACCATTTTTAAGCTTAACCTCATTGACATCACCCTGACTCCACAGTGGATTTTGCCCTGGGTTACCGTCTTTAAGCTTAACCTCTGTGATGTCCTCCTGAAGTCACAGTTAATTTTGCCCTGGGTTATAATCTTCAACTTTAACCTCAGTGATGTCCTTTTGACATCACAGTGGGTTTTTCCCTTGTTTACCATCTTTTAGCTTTACCTCAGTGACAACTTACTGACATGACAGTGGGTGTTGCCCTTGGTTACTGTCTTTAAGTTTAACCTCTGTGAAGTTCTGATCACATCATATTGGGTGTTGCCCTGGATTACTATTGTTAAGCTTAACATCAGTGACGTCCTGCTGATACTACAGTGGGTTTTGCCTGGGTTACCATGTTTAAGCTTAAACTCTGTGGCATCCTCATTAATTCACAGTGGGTTTTACCCTGGGTTACTGTCTTTTAACTTAATCTCAGTGATGTCCTCTTGATGTCACAGTGGGTTTTGCTCTTAGTTACCATTTTTTAGCTTATCCTCAGAGACGTCCTTTTGATGTAAATGTGCATTATGCCCTCATTTACCAAAGTTAAGCTTAAGCTTAGTGATGTCCTCATGACGTCATAGTTGGTTTGTCCATGGGTTACCATCTTTAAATTTAATTTCAGTGACGTCCTCCTGAAGTCACAAGGGGTATTGTCCTAGGTTACCTTCATCAAGCTTTACCTCATTGATGTCCTCCTCAAGTCACAGTGAATTTTTCCCTGGGTTACTATCTTTAATTTAACCCTCTCTGGCATCCTCCTGAAGTCAAAGTGGGTTTTGGCCTGAGTTGCCGTCTTTAAGCTTAACTTCTTTGACATCACCCTGACTCCATGGTGGGTTTTTCCTTGGGTTAAGCTTAACCTAAGTGACGTCCTCCAAAGTCCCAGTGGGTTTTGACCTGGGTTACCATCTTTTAGCTTAACCTCTGTGACATCTTTTTGATGTCATAATGGATTTTCCCTTGGTTACCATCTATTACGTAGCCTCAGTCTTGTCCTTTTAACGTCAAAGTGGGTTTTTCCCTAGGTTAGCATCTTTAAGCTTAACCTCTGTGATGTCCTCCTGACCTCAGTACATTTTTCCCTGGGTTACCATTGTTAAGCTTTACCTCAATGATGTCCTTTTGACGTCACAGTGGGTTTTTCCCCTTTTTAGCATCTATTAGCTTAGCCTCAATGATGTTGTTTTGACATCAGTGTAGGTTTTTCCCTTGGTTACCATCTTTACGCTTAACCTCCAAGACGTCCTCCTTACATCACAATGGGTGTTGCCCTGGGTTACCTTATTTAAGCTCAACCTCAGTGATGTCAAACATCACAGTGGGTTTTTACCTTGGATAACATATTTAAGCTTTACTTTAGTGATGTCTTAGTGATGTCACATTGGGTTTTGCCCTGGGTTTCCTGTCTTTAAGCTTAACACAGTGATGTCCTCTTCATCTTACGGTGGGTATTGCCCTAGGTTACCTTCATTAAGCTTAACCTTATGAAGTCCTCCTGATGTCACAGTGGGTTTTACCCTGGTTACCATCTTTAAGCTTATCCTCTGTGACATCATCCTGACATCACATTGGGTGTTACTCTGGGTTACCATCTTTAAACTTAACCTCAGTGACGTCCTTTTGAAGTCAGAGTGCATTTTACCTCTGGTTACTGTCTTTTAGTTTAGCCTCAGTGACATCCTTTTGAACTCAAAGTTGGTTTTGCCCTGGTTTACCGTATTTAAGTTTAACCATCATGATATCCTCATGACGTCAAAGTGAGTTTTTCCCTTGGTTACCATCTTAAAGCTCATTCTCACTGACGTCCTTATGATGTCACAGTGGTTGTTGCCCTGTGTTATTGTCTTTAAGTTAAACCTCACTGATGTCCTTTTGATGTGACTGTGGGTTTTTCCCTTGCTTACTGTCTTTTAGCTTAACTTCAGTGATGACTTCCTGACGTCACATTGGTTGTTGCCTTGGGTTACCGTCTTTAAGCTTAACCTCCAGGATGTCCTCCTGACGTCACAGTGGCTTTTGACCAGAGTTACTGTCTTTAAGCTTAACCTCATTTACGTCAGCCTGACTCCATAATGGGTTTTGCTCTAGGTTACCATCTTTTAGGTTAGCCTCCATGACCTCCTTCTGATGTTACTGTGGCCTTTTCCCTGCTTTACTGTCTTTAAGCATAACCTCAGTGACATCATTCTGAGGTCACAATGGATTTTGCCCTGGGTTATTGTCTTGAAGCTTAGATTCCGTGATATCCTCCTAAACTCATAGTGAGTTTTGCCCTAAGTTACCATTGTTTTGACATCACACTGGGTTTTTCCCTTGGTTACCTCCTTTTAGCCTAGCCTCCATGACGTCCTCCTCACACCACAGTGGGTGTTGTCCTAGGTTACCATAGTTAAGCTTAACTTCATTGACATCCTCCTGACATCACAGTGGGTTTTGTCCTGGGTTATTGTCTTTAAGCTTAACCTCAGTGACGAATTTTTGAAATCACAGTGAGTTTGTCCCTTGGTTACCATAATTACTCTTAATCTCGATGGTGTCCTACTGATGACATAGTGGGTTTTTCCCTGGGTTACTGACTTTAAGATCAAACTTACTGAAATCCTTTTGACATCACAGTGGGATTTCCCTTGTATACCATCTTTCAGCTTAACCTCAGTGAAGTCTCCCTGACATCACATTGCGTGTTGCCCTGGATTACCATCTTTAAGTTTAACCTTATTTTCGTCACCCTGACTCCACATTAGGTTTTGCGCTGGGTTACCATCTTTATGCTTAAACTCAGTGACATTCTCCTGACCCTACCGTGGGGGTTGCCCTGGTTACCTTCATTAACATTAACCTCAATGACGTCCCCCTTATGTCACAATGGGTGTTGCCCTGGGTTACCATATTTAAGCCTAACCTCAATAATATATTTAGACATCACAGTGGTTTTATCTCGTGGTTACCATCATTGAGCTTAAATTCATGACATCCTCCTGAACTCACAGTGGATATTATCCTGGGTTATCATATTTAAGCTTAACCTCAGTGATTTTTTTTTTGATGTTCCAGTGTAGTTTTCCCTTGGTTACCATCTTTAATTTTAATCTCAGTGATGTCCTTCTGATGCCACAGTGGGTGTTTCCCTGGTTACCTTGGTTAAGCTTAACTTCAGTGATGTCCTCCTGATATCACAGTGGGTGTTGCCCTGACTTACTATCTTTAAGTTTAACCTCAGTGACGTCCTCCTGATGTCTCTGTGAACTTAGAGTTACCTTCTTTAAACTTAACCTCTGTGATGTCCTCCTGACTTCACAGTTTCTGTTGCCCTGGGTTACCTTTGCTAGGCTTAACCTTCATGACGTCCTCCTGACGCCAAAGTGGGTTTTGCCCTGGGTTACCGTCTTTAAGTTTTTGATGTCAAAATGGCTTTGTGCTGGTTTACCATCTTTAAGCTTAACTTTCATGATGTCCTCATGACTTCAAATTTGGTTTTGCCTTGAGTTTCCATCTTTGAGCTTAACCTCAGTGGTGTTCCCCTGACCTCAAATAACCTTTTTTCTTGGGTTACCATCTTTTGAATTCACAGGGTTTTTTGGCCTTACTTTTATCTTAGTTTCTACCCAGTACTTTTTTTTTTTGTAGAGACAGAGTCTCACTTTATCACCCTGGGTAGAGTGCCGTGGCGTCACACTGCTCACAGCAACCTCCAGCTCCTGGGCTTAAGCAATTCTCTTGCCTCAGCCTCCCGAGTAGCTGGGAGTACAGGCACCTGCCACAGCGCCTGGCTATTTTTTTTGTTTTGCAGTTCGGCCGAGGCCGGGCTTGAACCCGCCACCTTTGGTATATGGGGCCGGCGCCCTACTCGCTGAGCCACAGGAGCCGCCCTCTACCCCATACTTTTGATGTCACAGTGGGTTTGTCCCATGGTTACCGATTTTTAGGTTGACTTCAGTGACATCCTCCAGATGTCACAGTGGGTTTAACTCCTGGGTTAAGGTCTTTAAGCTTAACTTCCATGACCACCTCCTGAACTCACAGTGGGTTTTGTCCCAGGTTACTGTCTTTAAGCTTAACCCCAGTGATGTCTTTTTGACATCACAGTGGGTTTGTCCCTGGGTTACTGTCTTTTTAGCTTAACCTCAGTGACATCCTCCTGACGTCACATTGGGTTTTGCCCTGGTTGATCATCATTAAACTTAACCACTGTGGGGTTCCCCTGAACTCACAGTGGGTATTTCCCTGGGTTACCATCTTTTAGCTTAGCCTCAGTGTTGTCTTTTTGACCTCACAGTGGGTTTTTACCTTGGTTACCATCTTTAATCTTAATCTCAGTGTTGTCCTCCTGATGTTACAGTGGGTTTTGCCCTGTGTTACCTTCTTAAAGCTCAAACTCAGTGATGTCCTTTGGATGTCACAGTGGGTTTTTCCCTTGGTTATCATCTTTTAGCTTAATCTCAGTGACGTTTTCCTGACGTCACATTGGGTGTTGCCCTGGGTTACCATCTTTAAGTTTAACCTCCGTGAAATCCTCCTCACGTCATAGTTGGTGTTACCCTGAGCTATGGTCTTTACGTGTTACATCTGTAATGTCCTCCTGATGTCACTGTGAGTGTTGCCCGTGGTTACTATCTACAATGTTAACCTCAGTGACGTCTTACTCAATCACAGTGGGTTTTGTTCTGGGTTACCATCTTTAAGATTAACCTCCTTGTTGGCCCCCTGAAAACGCAGTGGGATTTTCCCTGGGTTACCATCTTTAAGCTTCACCACACTGACGTATTTCTGATGTCACAGTGGGTTTTTCCCTTGGTGGCTGTCTTTTATCTTAACCTCAGTGAAATGTTCCTCATGTCACAGTGTGTGTTCCCTGGGTTATCTTCTTTAAACTTAACCTCAGTGACGTCCTCCAGACATCTCAGTGTGTGCTGGTCTGGGTTACCATTTTTAGCTTTTACCTCAGTGAAGTCCTCCTGACATCAGTGTGGGGTTTTCCCTGATTCACCATCTTTAACCTTAACCTCAGTGATATCTTTTTGACATCACAGTAGGAATTTTCCCATGGCTACTGTCTTTTAGATTAATCTCAGTGATGTCTTCTTTATATCACAGAAGGTTTTGTCCTGAGTTAATGTCTTTAAGCTTAAACTTTGTGATGTTCTCATGATATCACAGTGGGTTTTACACCCAGTTACCATCTTTAAGCTTAAACTCCATAACATTCTCCTGAACTGGCAGAGGGTTTTGCCCTGAGTTACCATCATTAAGCTCAATCTCATTGAGGTCAACCTGACTCCAAAGGTGCTTTTTCCCTGGGTTAGGTTTTTTAAGCTCAACCTCTGTGATGTCCTCCTTCAGTCACAGTGAGTTTTTCCCAGGATAACTGTCTTTAAGCTTAACCTCAGGTATGTCTTTTTGACATTACCATGGATTTTTCCCTTGGTTACCATCTTTTACCTTAGCCTCAGTGACATCCTTTTGTCGTCAAAGTGGGGTTTGCCCTGGTTTATCATCATTAAGCTTAACTTTCATGATGTCCTCATGATGTCATGGTGCATTATGCCCTGGGTCATCGTGTTTAAGCTTAACTTCAGTGACGTCCTCCTGATGTCACAGTGTTTGTTTCCCTGGTTTACTGCCTTTAAGCTTAAACTCAGTGATGTCCTTCTGACGTCACAGTGGATTATGTAAAGGGTTACTGTCTTTAAGCTTAACCTCTGTGATGTCCTGATGAACTCACAGTACGTATTCTCCTAGGTTACCATCTTTAACATTAACCTCAGTGAGAACTTCCTGATGCCACAGTGGGTGTTGCCCTGAGTTACATTTATTAAACTTAACCACAGTGTGGAATTTGTGACACCACAATCGGTTCATCCCTGGTCTAAATTCATTAAACTTAAATTCAGTGACATCCTCCTGATGTCACAGTGTGTGTTCCCCTGGGTTACCATCTTTAAGCTTAAATTCAGTGATGTTCTCCTGATGTCAGAGTGGGTTAAACCCTGAGTTACCATCTTTAAGTTTAACCCCTGTGACAGCCTCCTTAATTCACAGTGGGTTTTGCCCCAGGTTACCTTCTTTAATCTTCACTACATTGACGTCTTTTTGACGTCAAAGTGGATTTTCCCTTAGTTACCATCTTTTAACTTAGGGTCAATGACGTTCTTTTAATGTCACAGTGGGTTTTTCCCTTATTTACTGTCTTTTTATCTTAGCCTCAGTGACGTCCTCTTGATGTCACAGTGGGTTTTGCCCTGGGTTACCATCTTTAAGCTTAACCTCCATGATGTCCTCTTGAACTCACAGTGAGTTTTTCCCTGGGATACCATCATTAAGCTTAACCTCAAAGTTGTGCTTTAGCCATCACAGTGGGGTTTTCCCTTGGTGACTGTCTTTTAGTTTAGCCTCAGTGACTTCCTTTTAAACTCAAAGTTGGTTTTTCCCTTGTTTACAGTATTTAAAGCTTAACCTTGGTGATGTTCTCATGATGTCATAGTGGGGTTTGCACTGAGTTACCGTCCTTATGCTCAACTTCAGTGACGTCCTCCTGACGTCACAGTGGGATTTTCCCTGGGTACCATCTTTCAGCTTATCTTTCGTGATGTCCTCATTATGTTATAGTAGGTACTGTCTTTAAGCTTAACCTCAGTGATGTCCTGCCCTGGGCTACTATCTTTAAGCTTAACGTCAATAATGTCAAAGGTTTTTCTTTTGTTTACCTTGTTTTAGCTTAGCCTCGGTGATGTCGTTATGGCGTCAGTGTGAGTTTTTCCCTTGGTTACCATCTTTTAACTTAACCTCAGTGATGTCTTCCTGCCGTCACATTGGCTGTTGCCCTGGGTTACTATCTTTAAGCTTAACTTCATAGTGGGTGTTGCCCCAGCTTAACGTCACTGAGCTTAACATCCCTGATGGTCTCCTGATAACACAGTGGGTGTTGCCTGGGTTACCATCTTTAAGTTTAACTTCAGTGGCGTCCTCCTGACATCACAGTGGTTTTTGCCTTGGGTTGCCGTCTTTAAGCTTAAACTCAGAGACATCCTCCTATCATCACCGTGGTTTTTGCCCTGGTTTACCAACTTTAAGCTTAACTTTTGTGATGTCCTCATGACATCACAGTATGTTTTGCCCTGGGTTACCATATTTAAGCTTAACCTGGCTGACATTCTCCTGAAATCACAGTGGGTTTTGCCCTGGGTTACCCTCTTTAAGCTTAACATCAGTGATGTTTTCCTGACATCACTGGTGGATTTTCCCTTGTTTACTTCCTTTAGCTAAATCTCAGTGAGGTCCTCTTGATGTCACAATGGGATTGACTCTGTGTTATCATCTTCATGCTCAGCATTAGTGACGTCCTCCTGACTTCACAGTGGGTCTTTCCCTTGGTTACCATCATTAAGCTTAACCTCCATGACATCCTCCTGAACTCCCAGTGGGTTTTGCCCTGGATTACTGTCTCTAAGTTAAACTTCTGTGACATCTTTTTGATGTCACGGTGTTTGTTTTTTTTTTTCCCTCTTGTTTGCCTTCCTATAGCTTAGCTTCCATGATGTCCTTTTGATGTCAAAGTCGGTTTTGCTCAGGTTTACCATATTTAAGCTTAACCTTCGAGATGTCCTCATGAGGTCAAACTGGGTGTTTCCCTTGGTTACCGTCCTTAATGTCAACCTCAGTGATGTCCTCCTGACGTCACAGTGAGTGTTGCCCTGGCTTACCATCTTTAAACTTAACCTCAGTGTCATCCTTTTGACATCACAGTGGGTTTATCCCTTTGTTACAGTCTTTAATCTTAATCTTGGTGAGGTCCTTCTGTTGTGGCAGTGGGTTTTGACCTGTGTTACTCTCTTTAAGCTCAACCTCAGTGATATCCTTATGATGTCACATTGGGTTTTTCCCGTGTTTACCATCTTTTAGCTTTACGTCAGGGACGCCTTTGTGACGTCACATTGGGTGTTGCCTTGGGTGACCATGTTTAAGCTTAACCTCCCTGACGTCCTACTCACATCACCATGGGTTTTGCCCTGGGTTACCTTCGTTAATCTTTACCTCAACGATGTCCTGCTGATGCCACAGTGAGTTTTTCACTGGGTTATCGTCTTTAAGCTTATCCTCCATGACATCCTCTTGAACTCTCAGTGGGTTTTGCCCTGAGTTACCATCTTCAAACTTAACCTCTTTGATGTCACCCTGACTCCACAGTGGATGTTGTCTTGGGTTACGGTCTTTAACTTAATCTCATGGACATCACCCTGACTCCACAGTTGATTTTGTCTTTCATTGCTGTCTTTAACTTAATCTCATTGACATCACCCTAACTCCATAGTGGGTTGTGCCCTGGGTTACTATCTTTAAGCTTAACCTTCGTGATGTCCTCCTGAAGTCACAGTGCATTTTGCCCTGGGTTAGCATCTTTAAGCTTAACCTCTGTGACGTCCTTTTGACGTCACAGTGGGTTTTTCCCTTGTTTTCCATCTTTTAGCTTTACCTCAGTGACATCTTCTGGTACTCACATTTGGTGTTGCCCTGGGTTACTGTCTTTGACCTTAACCTCTGTGATGTCCTCATCACGTAACAGTGGGTGTTGCCCTGGGTTACATTCATTAAGCTTAACCTCCGTAATGTCCTGCTGATGCCACAGTGAGTTTTGCCCTGGGTTACTGTCTTTAAGCTTAACCTCCATGACAACCTCCTAAACTCACGGTGGATTTTGTCCTGAGTTACCATCTTTAAGCTTAACCTCATTGACATCACCCTGACTCCACATTGGATTTTGCCTTTGGTTACCATCTTTAAGCTTAACCTTCGTCATGTCCTCCTAAAGTCATAGTGCATTTTCCCCTGGATTACCATCTTTAAGCTAAACCTCAGTTATGTCCTCATCACGCCACAGTGGGTTTTGCCCTGGGTTACCTTTGTTAAGCTTAACCTCAGTGAAGTCCTGCTGAAGGCACAGTGCATTTTGCCCTGGGTTACTGTCTTTAAGCTTAACCTCCAGGACGTCCTCATAAGGAAACATTGGATGTTGCCCTGGGTTACCTTTGTTGAGCTTAACCTCAGTGATGTCCTGATGATGCTGCAGTGAGTTTTGCCCTGGGTTACCGTCTTTAATCATAACCTCCTTGACGTCCTACTGAAGTCACAGTGAGTTTTGCCCTGAGTTACCATCTTTAGGCTTAACCTCACTGATGTTGCCCTGAGTACACAGTGGATTTTGTCTTGGGTTACCGTGTTTAAGCTTAACCTCTGTGATGTCCCACTGAATTCACAGTGGGTTTTGTCTTGGGTTACCGTCTTTAAGCTTAACCTCTGTGATGTCCCACTGAATTCACAGTGGGTTTTGCCCTGAGTTACCTTCTTTAAGCTTAACCTCATTCACGTCACCCTGACTCCACAGTGGGTTTTGCCCTGGGTTACCATCTTTAAACTTAATATCCATGACGTCCTCTTGAAGTCACAGTGGGTTTTGTCCTTGGTTACTATCTTTTGGCTTTATCTCAGTGATGCCATCTTGATGGATGTCACAGTGGGTTTTGCTCTTACTTTCTTTAAGCTCAACCTCAGTGACATCTTACTACATCACATTAGGCTTTTCCCTGGGTTATCATCATTAAGCTTAACCTCCATGAGGCAATCCTAAACTCACAGTGGGTTTTGTGCTTGCTTACCATCTTTTAGCTTAGCCTCAGTGAAATCCTTATGACGTAAATGTGGGCCATGCCCTTGTTCACCATATTTAAGCTTAACTTTAGGGATGTCCTTATGATGTCATAGTCAGTTTGGCCATGGGTTACCATCTTTAAGCTTAACTTCAGTGACATTATCTTGACATCACAGTGGATGTTTCCCTTGGTTACCTTCCTCAAGCTTAACCTCACTGATGTCCTCCTCATGTCACAGTGGATTTTGCCCTGGGTAACCATCTTTAATGTTAACGTCCATAACATACTCATGAACTCACAGTGGGTTTTGCACTGAGTCACCGTCTTTATGCTTAACCTCATTGATGTCACCCTGACTCCCAGTGGATTTTGCCCTTGGTTACAGTCTTTAACCTTTACCTAAGTGACGTCCTTCTGAAGCCACAGTGTGTTTTGACCTGGGTTACCTCTTTAAGCTTAATCTCACTGATGTCTTTTTGACGTCACAATAGGTTTTTCCCTTGGTTACCATCTTTTAGCTTTGCCTCAGTCATGTCCTTTTAATGTCAAAGTGGGTTTTACCCTGGGTTACCATCTTTAAGCTTAACCTCCATGACGTCCTTCTGAACTCACAGTGGGTTTTATCCTGAGTTACCATCTTTAAGCTTAACTTTAGTGATGTCCTCCTGACCTCACAGTACGTTTTTTCCTGGGTTACCCTCTTTAAGCTTAACCTCAGTGATATCCTTTTGACGTCATAGTGGCTTTTTCCCTTGTTTACCATCTATTAGTTTATCCTCAGTGATGTTGTTTTGAAGTCAGTGTGGGTTTTTCCCTTGGCTACCATCTTTTAGCTTAACCTCAGTGACGTTCCTCCTAGTAATGTCTTCTTACTGTCACATTGGGTGTTGCCCTGGGTTACCATCTTCACGCTTAACCTCAGTGACGTTCCTCCTGATGTGATAGTGGTTGTTGCCCTAAGTTACTGTCTATAAGCTCAACCTCAATGACGTACTTTTGACATCACAGTTGGTTTTTACTTTGGTTAACCCATTTAAGCTTGACCTTAGTTACGTCTTAGTGATTTCACATTGGGTGTAGCCCAGGCTACAGTCTTTATGTTTAACTTCTGTGATGTCCTCCTCACGTCACAGTGGGTGTTTCCCTGGGTTACTGTCTTTCAGCTTAACCTCAGTGACGTCCTCCTGATGCCAAGTCAGTGTTGCCCTGTTACCATCATTAAGCTTAACCTCAATAACGTTCTCCTGATGTCACATTGGGCTTTTCCCTGGTTACCTTATTTAAACTTAACCTTAATTACATCCTTCTGAACTCACAGTTGTTTTTACCCTCAGTTACTGTCTTTAAGCTTAACGCCCATTACGTCCCCCTGAACTCACACTGAGTTTTTCCATGGGTTACTGTCTTTAAGCTAAACCTCAGTGACATCTTTTTATAGTCACAGTGGGTTTTCCCCATGGTTACCGTCTTTTAGTTTAGACTCAGTGACGTTCTTTTGACCTCAAAGTTGGTTTTGCCCAGGTTTACCGTATTTAAGCTTAACCTTTGTGATATCGTCAAGAGATCAATGTGGGTTTTTTCCTTGGTTACTGTCTTTAAGCTCATCTATCATGCTGTCATCCTGACATCACAGTTGGTTATGCCCTGGGTTTCCATCTTTAAACTTAGTCTCAGTGATGTCCTTCTGATACCACAGTCTGTGTTGCCCTATGTTAACATCTTTAAGCTTAACCTCAGTGACATCAGCCTGATGCCACAGTGGATACTACCCTGGGTAACCATCCTTAAGAAGCATCAGAAGGACGTCACTGAGATTAAGCTTAAGAACTTCCTAATGACAACGCAATGGGAATTGCCCTCAGTTACCATCTTTAAGCTTATACCATTGTGACTTACTTCTGACACAGCAATGGATATTGCCCTGTACTACCATCTTTCTCCTGACATCACAATGAGAGTTGCCCTGGTTCACTATTTTTAACCTGAACCTTAGTGAATTCTGCCTGAACAACAAAATGGGTGTTGCCCTGTGCTACCATTTTCCTCCTGACATCACAGTGGGAGTTGCCCTAGGTTACCATCTTCCAACTGACATCACAATGGGTGTTGCCCTGGGTTTCTATCTTTAAGCTTAACATTAGTGACTTCCTTCTGTCTTTACAATCTGTGTTACCCTGGGTTATCGTATTTAAGCTTAACCTCCTTGACGTCATCCTGACATCACAGTAGTGTTTCCCTGGATTACCATCTTTAAGCTTAATCTCAGTGCGGTCCTCCTGACATCACAGTGGGTGTTGCCCTGGGTTACTGTTGTTAAGCTTAAATGCAGTGACGTCCTCTACCAAAGCAAGTGTTTCCCTTATTTGCCATCATTCAGTTCAACCACAGTGATGTCTTCCTGACACCACAGTTATTGTTGCCCTGAGTTGTCTTCATTGTGCTTAACCTCAGTGACGTCCTTCTGACACCACATTTGGTGCTGCCCATGTTTACCATCTTTACGCTTAACCTTAGTGATGTCCTCCTGACATCACAGCAGTTGTTGCCCTGGGTTAAAATCTTTAAACGGAGTGTTACCATGGATTAAAATCCTTAAGCTTAAATTCAGTGAGGTCCTCCTGAAAACACAGCAAGTGTTGCCCTAGGTTGCCATCGTGAAGCTTTACCTCAGTAACATACTCCTGAGGTCATAGTGGTTGTTGCCCTGGATTATCATAGTTTAGCTTAACGTCATTGATGTCCTCCACACAGGACAGCTGGAGATGCCCTGGGTTCCGATCTTTAAGCTTAACCTTAGAGACTTCCTTCTGACTTCACAATCAGTGTTGCCCTGGGTTGTCATATTTAAGCTTAAACTCAGTGTGGTCCTCCTGACATCACAGTGTTTCCCTGGGTTACCATCTTTGAGCTTAACCTCAGTGTGGTCCTCCTGACGTCATAGTGGATGCTACCTTTGGTTTCTGTCCTTAAGCTTACCCTCTGGGATGTCCACCTCAGGCCACAGTTGGGGCTACCCTGCGTTACCATCATTAAGCTCAAACTCAGTGACATCCTCCTGACAATACAGTGGGGTTTTCCCTGGGTTACTGTCATTAAGCTTAACCTCAATGACGTCCTCCTGACGTCACAGTGGGTGCTGCCCTAGGTAACCATCATTAACCTTAACCTTAGTGACGTTCTCTTGACATCACTGTGGGTGTTTCCCTGGGCTACAATCGTCATGCTTAACCTCAGTGGTGTCCTCCTGATGCCACACTGGGAGTAGGCATGGGTTACCATCATTAGGCTTAACCTCAGTGATGTCATCATGACACCACAGTGGGTGTTGTCTTGGGATAACATCTTTATGCTTAACCTCAGTGACTACATCATGATGCCAGAGTGGGTGTTTTCCTGGGTTACCATAGTTAAGCTTAAACTCAGTGACATCATTATGACGCCACAGTGGGTGTTCCCCTGGGTTACTATACTTAAGCTTAACCTTAGTGACATCCTCCTCAAGCCACAGTGGGTGTTGCCCTGGGTTCCATCATGAAACTTAATGTTAGTGATTTCCTTCAGACATCACAATGGATGTTGCCCTGGGTTACTATCTATAACCTTAATCTGAGAGATGTGTTTCTGACACCACAGTGTGTGGTGCCCTGAGATACCTTCTTTAAGCTTAACCTCAATGACACCCACCTATCACCCCAATGGGAGTTGCAGTGGGTTACTATCATTACATTTAACTTCAGTGACATCCTCCTCACAGCGCAGTGAGTGTTGCCCTGGATTACCACCAAAAAGCTAAACCTCCCCTATGATTGCACCAATGTACAGAATTATGATTCAATAAAATTATAAAAAAAAAAAAAAGCTAAACCTCAGTTATGACCTCATGACACTGCAGTGGGTGCTGCCCTGGGTTATGGTCATTAATTTTAACCTCAAGGACCGCCTCCTGAGGCCAAAGTGGGTGCTTCCCTGGGTTACCATCATGAAGCACACTCTCTGTGACATCATTGTGAGGCCACAGCATATGCTGCCCTGGGTTAGTGTTGTTAAGCTTTACATCAGTGATGTATTCCTGAAGCCACAGCTTGTGTTGCCCTGGGTTACCGTCCTTAAGCCTAACCTCAGTGACGTCCTCTTGATGCCACAACAGGTGTTAGCCTGGGTTACCGTTGTTCAGGGTCTCCTTAGTGATGGCCTCCTGACGCCACAGTGAGTGCTGCCCTGGGTTACCATCGTTAAGCTTATCTTCAGTGACATCCTCCTGATGCCAGAGGGGGTGTTACCTTCTGTAACCATTGTTAAGATAAACTCAGTTACTTCCTTCTGATGCCACAATGGGTGCTTCACTTGGTTACTGTTCTTAAGCTTACCCTGTGTGATGTCATCCTAAGGCCAAAGTGGGTGCTACCTTGTGTTACCATCATTAAGTTCAACTTCAGTGATGATCTCCTGACTATAGTGGGTGTTGCCCTGGGTTACCATTATTAAGCTTAACCTCACTGACATCCTCCTGACGTCGCAGTGGGCAGTAACCTGGATTAAACTTAACCTCAGTGACTTCTTCATGACACCACAGTGAGTGCTGGCCTGGGTCACCAGCATTAATCTTAACCTCAGTGATGTCATCCTGACTCCACAGTGGGTGTTGCCCTGGGTTACCATGTTTAAGCTTAACTTCACTGACTTCTTCTTGACACCATAAATGTAGTTGCTCTGGGTTATCATCTTCCTCCTAACATCACAATGGGTGTTGCTCTGGGTTATTTTTGGTAAGCTTAACCTTTGTGAAGTCCTTCTGACACCACAGTGGGTGCTGCCCTGGGTTGCCATCTGCAAGGTTAATCTTAGGGACTTACTCATGACATAACAATGGTTGCTGCCCTGGGTTGCCATCTTTAAGATTATACCTTAGGGACATCTTCCAGATAAAACAATCGGTATTGCCCTGGGTTACATTCTTCTTCATGACCTAAAACTGGGTGTTGTTATGGGTTGCAATCTTTAAGCTTAATGTTACCAATTTCCACCTCACACCACAATGGTTGTTGCCCTGGGTTACCATCTTTAAGCTTAACCTTAGTGACATCCTCCTGATATGACAATGAGTGTTTCCCTGGGATAGGATGTTCCCCCTGACATAACTATGGATGTTGCCCTGAATTATGACCTTCGTCCTGACATCACAATGGGTGTTGCCCTGGATTAACATCTTTAAGCTTAAACTTAGTGACTTCCTCCTGACATCATATTTGGTGTTGCCCTGGGCTATCGTCTTTAACTTTAACCTCAGGGACTTCCTCCTCACATCACAGTGGATGTTGCCCTGAGTTACTGTCATTACAGTTAACCTCAGTGACTTCCTCCTTATGCCCTAGAGGGTGTTACTCTGGGTAGTCGTCATTAAGCTTAACCACAGTGATGACCTCCTGAAGCTACAGTGGGTGCTGACCTGGGTTAAGCTTAACTTTAGTGACTACCCAGAGTCACTACGATGGGTGTTGCCCTGGGTTACCATCTTCCTCCTGACAT
>CAUYON010035297.1:0-15365 GCA_963573935.1 Arctocebus calabarensis
CTCAAGCTGTCACCCTGGATAGAGTGCTATGGCATCACAGCTCACAGCAACCTCCAATTCCTGGGCTTAAGCGAGTCTCCTGCCTCTGCCTCCCAAGTAGTTTTTTTCTCTTTTTTAAGAAATGAACCCCCCCAATTATTAAGAACCAAATGTACTTATTTTTCCTCCTGATAGTTAAATTCATTTCTCAAATCCCCTCAGCACAATTTCACCTATTCTACCTTTTAAGTCACCTTTCAATTCTTCTATTTTACATGTATTCTTTATTTTTCTGTTTATAATAATTCTTCCTCAATAGAGATTTGAAAAAAATCAAAGACATTTAAAAATATTTAATTGAATAGTATAGACCTCTTCTAATTTTTACAGTTCTCTGCTAAAACATTTTTTAATGAATACATAACCTTTCGTTAAAACAAGATGTAGCATCATTTAATCAAACAGTCCCTGTTTTAAACATTTTAGCTAATGGTAATTGTTTGCTGTGTGAGTCATGTACCCTGCAGGAGAAGGACCTTCTTAGGGCCCATGATAGTACTTCTCTGGGAGTTTGCTGGAATGCTGATTCCAGGGCCCTATCTAGGAAGTTCTAATATGGTCTGAAGAGGGGCCTGGGCATGCAGGTCTCCTTTTGAGAAATGCTGACATTGCCTTTCTTTGATAACACTTTCTCCTTCTCATTGGGTTATTATCAGTTTCATTGCATCTCAGTACCTCCCCCCAAAGTGAGCTGATTGAAAAGTATCCATTTCACACCGGCCTTAGTGAATGGAGTTACTCGTTTACAACACAGCTTTTTTTTTTTTTTTTTCTGGCAGTTGGGCTGGGGCTGGGTTTGAACCTGCCACCCTCAGTACATGGGGCCGGCGCCCTACTTGCTAAGCCACAGGTGCGGCCCCAGTTTTTTTGTTAATTTAGGTTAATTTTTTGTTAATTGCCCTATTTCCTCAGTGCTACACCCCCAACTTACCATCCATTCATCCCCACCCACCAACCCACCTCACACCCTACACTACACCCAGGCCAGGAATAGGTTTGTTTATTTTGTTTAAAGATAGGGTCTTGCTCTTTTGCCCAGGCTGTAGTGTAGTGGCATGATCACAGCTCACTGCAACCTCTAACTTGTGGCCTCAACCTCAAATTCCTAGGATCAATTATCCCAACTAAGCCTCCTGATTAGGTAGGACCACAGCACCCACCTAATATTTTTTGGTAGAGTCAAGGTCTCACTATTTTGGCCAGGCTGGCCTCAAACTCCTGGACTCAAGTGATCCTCCTGCTTCAACCTCCCCAAATGCTGGCTTTACAGACATGAACCACCACTCCTGTCCAGAAACAAGTTTTTATACTATCACTCCCATTTCTCTTCTTACTCCAAAATCTTCCATTTCGTTGACAAGAGGACACGCAGCTTGCTTCCCACACCCCTCCCTCTCTAACCACACTGGCCTGCTCACAGAATGTTACTTCCTCAATGACGCCTCTCCCCAACCCCAATGCCCTGATCTAAATCACTTCTCCTGGCCCAACATGTTCATTACCACCTAGCATTGCCTCTCATTGGTATTGCTCAGGCCCAAGTATGGTGCCAGGAATAAGAGAGGAGCACTCAGCCACGGTGCCTTGTGGTGAAGTGTGAGGGCAGATGTTAATAATTTACATCTTCACAGACCTTGACATGCTGAGAAAGAGAAGAAAAGGGGGAATGGTCTTTAATCATCAGTGAAATGCAAAGCAAAACCACTCTGAAATATCACCTAACTCCAATAAGATTAGCCCACACTACAAAGTCCCAAAACTGCAGATGCCGGTGTGGATGTGGTGAGAGGGAAACACTTCTACAATGCTGGTGGGACTGCAAACTAATACAACCTTTATGGAAAGAAACAGAGAGACTCCTTAAGGAACTAAAAGGTGACCTTCTATTTGATCTGGAAACCCCATTACTAGGTATCTGCTCAGAAGAACAAAATCATTTTCCCACAAAGTCATTTGCACCAGAATCTTTACTGAATCTCAGTTCCTAATCGCCAAGTCGTGGAAATGACTCAAATACCCATCGATCCATGAATGGATTAACAAACTGTGGATATGCGTACCATGGAATACTATTCAGCCATTAAAAAGATGGAGGCTTTATATCTTTCATGTTTACCTGGATGGAGTTGAAACACTTTCTTCTTAGTAAAATATTATAAGAATGGAAAAATAAATATCCAATGTACTAGACACTAATATGAACCAATATATGAACAATTACTGCTTGTATGAATAATGAAACACAAATATAGCCTAGTATCAGGGCAGGAAGAGGAGTGAGTGACAAATGACACTGGGAGAACAAGTGGTAGGGGGACAAACAGCAGAAGGAAGGAGGGCATTTGGCACAATGCGTGGGTGGATACCAGGCCCCGGGGTGAGGAGCTCTTTTACAACTGGAGCTTTACCTTGTAAGTGAGAATGTAATCTAAAAATTTGTACTCTCATATTAATTTGAAATTTAAAAAAAAGGAAGTGCTATAGCACAGCATCTGGTGTGTAAAATGCATCCCATACAGGATAGCATTCGAAAAGCAGGCACTCAGTATAGTCTTATTAAATAAATAAAACACAAAGAAGTTTTTAATTGTAACCTTTCTCATCATCCTTCCTCTCCACCACACACACACACACACAGAGCCAAAGCATTAGCCCAACCAATTTCTCAATGCAGCCTTCTCTAAAATAGTTCCACATCTTCTCTGAGAAGCCTGCTGAATACACTCTCCATTCCATTTTATTAGTTCCAGCTTTGAACCTTTCAGCACATCACTTCCGAAAATATGCACTCATACGCCAAGCCACTTCTCTTCCTTCCTTCAAGTATTTCCTAAAATGTGACCTCCTCCATAAATTCTTATTTATGTGAAACTGAGCTCATCATTTTATCCTCTGTTTCAAAACAAATACGCTAAAGTTGCTGTTTGAGATTCCAAAGCTGAAAATCACCTGAGCTTTTCATTGTCTGCATGGGTCTTGCCATTGCAGGGCTGGTTGGGTTTCTACTCCGCCTAAGAGGGCAACATGTTTGTTTAACTTGCTCTGTATATACTTAGCACAATGCCAACCCACACTATGCTGAATAAATGTGATTTGATGGTGATTTACTTACTCTGTCCATGCCAGGAATAGAAACTGAGAACTCTTAAATCTGTTTCCCCTGTGTTACGGTATGTTTCAATGTTGAGTTTATTATGACATTGGTTTGCTGCATTTACTTTCACAAAGGGACAGATACAAAAGAAGGGGGTGATTATATGGCAATATCAAATTAATAAAATTATTTTCCACATTGTGAGTCCACAGATACCTCTAGAAAAGTGGCACTTTGCATTAAAAGGTGCTTCATTTAAAGTTCAATTGCATATGCTATATGGGTTATTTTGTAAATCTAAAACAAATAACCAAAACACATCAATACTCATTTTAAAGTACTTGTTGTATTCGGTGCATGCACCGTTATGGAGAACTTACACTCAGAGCAAAAAGATTTGTAGCAAAGCATATGACCTTCTTCCCACTACAATGACCATCCCCTAATTAGGCAATGCATCTGATAGTCATTAACAGGAATGAGATAATGAATCACTTTCTCTCTTCTTTGTTAATTTGCTGTAACCAAGCGGCTAATGGATGTCAGAGCTGAGTGATTGCACTGATTATAGTGATTTATAGTTGCAACAAAACAATTTAAAACCATTCTGATTATTCATGTTAAAGATGCTTTATGTTTTGTTTACTAAATGTTTTATGTCCCCCTTTCCCTCACCCCTAAAGTATTGTCTCCCTCCTTCCCTGCCACTTTTCACAAAAATGCCTCTTCCTAGAAAACTTGAAAGTTGTATGCTTTTTTTAATTGTTTTAAACTAAGCCATTTCATTTTGTTTATATATAGAGAGAGATAAAGTTTACCCAGTAGAAACGAAAAGCCTTAGGGTTGGAAAGAAAACTTCAGTGGTGCCTAGTTCAAAAGAAGACAGAAATAAGAGGAAATAAGGGAAACTTCAAGCCACTTACCTTGGGGCTTCCAGTCCCTTCCTCATCCTCCGCAGACACATCAGTAGCCAGTATCTCGGCTTTGATGGTGTCCAGAGCCCTGAGAATCCAGCTGTGTTGCCGTTTGATTTGCCTCTGCAACTCCTTCCATTGACTTGCAATCATCTGCAGCATGTCCTTCAGCCCTTCTCCAAAAGAAGGGAAAAGACAAGTTGTGGACCTGATTGTATCTTTACCCTTAGCATTTTTTTATTTGCTAAGTCAGGCAGCTATTTCACACAACATACAGATTTCCAAATGACCATTACCAGCACCGACCATATTAGCATTTGTCACTGAGAATAAAGACTGGTCATTCTAGACACAAGGACACAAAAATATGATAAACACATAGATGACAAATTTGAAAATTGACTCAGATTCAGTGTATTGACTGAAAAAAAATGCATGTGGAACAAAAATCACAATGTGCAAAAAGTATTAACATGCAACAGCTCTACATTCCAAATAAAAGGCTGTGTGTGCACCTGTGTGGAGACTTTAAAGCAGCTGTTTTCAACCTTCCTAACACTGCGGCCCTTTAACACAGTTCCTGTGTGTGGTGACCCCCAGGTTGAGAACCGCTGCTTTAAAGTGATCAGAAAATGTATGGAAATAGACAAAGCCAACTGAATGAGAAATACAGTACATGGGTCAGAATTAAGAGAGCAGTCTTTAATACCAGCAAATTTGATTAATATAGTTCTTTTCCGACTTAGTTCAGAGTAAGAGCCAAACGGGAAGTCACCCTGTCTTGTGGTCTTCTACTATCAGGAAAAGTATAACCAAATGACAAAACTATTTTTTATTTACAATCTGTTCCTCATAACTACATTAATACTGGGGTAAAAATCAGTTGAAGGCCAAAAACTCTGCTTATGCAAAGACCAGCCAAGAACATGCAAAATGTTCATGTGTGTGAATTGGCAGGGAAAGAATCAGATATCTCCAGACTGCCTGCCTTGTATCTGTAATGGTATCTATATGTACCCTAACACATATGCATTATAACTAGGTGCACAATTCTCATTCATTATATTAATGTTATTTCCAGAGCACCTACATCAAAAAGCATGTCAATGTGAAGTTTTCAAGAATGTGATTTCAATCGAAACTCAAGCGAACAGCAAGCCCAAAATAAAATGAACAGACCATTTGGAGGCAGTATTTCATCTTACAAGTATCACAGCATTGTATGCAGTATATGAAACATTTATAAATCTTGAAGGTCAATCTGATAATGTAAATATTAATAATACATAAGGAAGTGAATATATGCGGTAATTTACAGCAATGCCTCTTCATTCTTAATAGTCTGGAGACATAAAGACTTGCAATATTTCAGGAGGATTTACCTGCTTTGTGAGACGCAATAAGCTCAAGAAGTTGGTGTCCTTCCTCCTCCACAGCTTCCTTGAGAGCACAGTGACTGTCTACATTCAACTTAAAACTCTGCAAAGAAAATTATGAAGTCAAACCCTGGCAAGGTACTTACATGTAAAACATCCATACAAAATCACTTGCTACTTTTTATCAAAAACCACACAGCCCAATGTACCAAATAGACAGACTAATTTGCAATACTAAAAGCTATTGATATTTGGGATCTGGGCTCAGAATGTTTCTATTAGATTAGCTGAGTGCATCTGTTTGGAAACAGCTGATGAATCTAGAAATTCATTAGGTTTTTATGAAAAGTCACATTCCGTAGGCTAGATCAAGAATAGCGGTGTTCTATAAAACACACTAAATTTCTCCTAGCACATTTGAGCTCTTTTCTTCATTTTTTAGAAATGTTAGTGATGGCACTATTTATGAAACCATAAAAAATTGGCAGCATAAAATATATTAGCCTTATATGCATGTATATAAATGTATTCATATAGTAGGGTTTATTTCAGCTCTGTTTCTCAGATAGCACCATAGAATATGCTGTTCTAAGGAGTCAAATGCTTTTCAATCTTTGCTTTTCAAAGTGTATTCCTTAAAATGTGACACTTCTTTATAAATGAATATATCAAGCATATAAGGAGTATTTTTCATTCATGATAGTCATCTAAAAGATAAAAACTGCTATCATGGGCAAAACCCAACATAGAACCATTTCTTTCAGGAAAATTTCCCTAATGCCTTCTGTGGAGTTAATTACTCCCTTCTCCCTGCTCCTTATAACTACTTATAGAATTTATCATATAGTATCATATAGTATATGATATAGTGAATTTATCATATAGTATAGTTGTAGAATTTATCATACTATATGCTGCTTTATTTCCATCCTTGGATACCAAATTACAAGTAATTTGAAGAATTGCCAGTTTCACATTTATCTTCAACTCATGTCACATACAAGGTGCTCCATGCATGTTTTTGCAGGAATAGTGGATATCTGTTGAACTTTATCAATAACACTCTCAGAAGGGAAAGGTTTCCTTTTAAAGTTTTCAAGAAACACAGATGGTTTTCCAAAGGTTCTTCCATTTATGGAATGTTACAACGTGTTTCAACCATGGGAAATCCAATGGAGAGCAATTATAGTAACCATTCTGTTGAATCAACAGTCAGCCTCTAGGGTGAAAATTCATTCCTTAGAACAAGTAAGGATTTCAAAATACTGTGTACCAAATTTTGGCTTCTCCATGGCTCCAAATACACATGTTTTGCTCTCACTAAGCATTTATTGAGCAACAGTTATATACACTGCACTATAGTTAGTATTAAAAATATTTAACAGAAATTTGAAATGATATAGCTACAGCTAGAATGTAATTTGGATAAAAGAGGTTAAACAACCATAAATTGTAAAACTGGATATTTATTCATTCACTCCCTTAGAAACCAGGTACTACGCCCATTCTGTACACTGAGCTGAATAACAGATTTAGGGGGTATATCATGGCCTCTGGCACCACAGGGCAACTGAATACATTACTAGGAGAACAAAATGCAACCGTAGTTATCTCAGCTGTGCAAAATATGAGTCTGAGCTCAGCTTTTACTAGAGAAAAGGGATATTTTTTAAGCTCAGAAGACAGAAAGAGAATAGTCAAAAGACCTGGAAATGAAAAAGACAGAGACATGCAGATTAGACAATGAAGTAAAAAGATAAAAATGTTGAATTAAAAAAAATCGACTCCAAAATGATGCATCATTTCATCTGGACTAGATGTATAAGTCATAGTAAAGTTTCATCCAAATACGACACAAAATGACAACATTAGGCTTCCTCAAATGAAATGGTTGCTCACCATTTCTTGCCCTTGTCCTCTTTCAGCTACAGATATTTGGTTGAATAAAATTACTGGGGTGTCCAACCTGCAGTCATGGAATACATGGTGATTTTGTGAGGACTGTTTTTGCTTATCTGTGGTGTTTGATATGAGGAAAAGCATTCATGGACTTTTTTTTTTGCTAATCAGCTTTCATTAGTGTTTGTGTATTTAATGCACAGTCTATGACAACTCTTCTTTCAATGTGCAGCAGAGGAAAAAAAAAAGGTTGGATAACCCTGAAAACAAACTGTGTCCATGTGTAGAGCATCTGATGCTCCTGATCTATCCAGACAATAAAGAGTCTGTGAAAAAATAGGATTTGTTCCTTTACAGCCAAAACATGGCTCCATTTACTTTTTGCCACTGCCACAAAAATCTTCAACTCTGAAGCGATGCTTTACAGAATGAAGTACATGTGTGTTTCAGGGAGAAGCGACAGGGAAGAGGACGCTTCAGATCGCCCTGAGAGCATCAGAATTTAGGAGGCAGCTGATTCTAGACATTCCTTCATGGTGTAAATTTAGCTTAGTGCTCTTTCATTCTCTGCTTACTTACAACAGCCTTGTTATGAATGGTTGGTATAATCAGAAGCTTCCAAAGAGGTGCATCAGGCCTATTTCTCAGGGCAAGAGAGAACCTGAGGACCTGTGAGTAGGTTGGATAATTTGACATAATTGAAGCCAAGAGTACAGAAGAGATGCAGCTGGAACTGGCTCTGCTTCAAGATGGCATGGAAACATTTGATCAGGAAATTGGAAAAGATGAGGTATTCATTATTAGAAAAAAGATAACCTGAGAAGCTTGATGCTGTAGAAAAGGAGCATTTAACATAACATATTACCAAAATGGTAGAATATTGTTTGATTTTCAGGTGCACCCATTAGCCATTAATAATATCAATGAAGGAATTCAAAATGGGCCTCTGAGAAGACAGCCAAGTAGTCATATTAACAAAACTGTCGATGAAATTTCTGGCTGCTAAAGGATTCTATAATAAGGTTTCCCCATTTTGCCCCCACCTCTTCCCTAGGGAAGGAAGCTCAGATGAAAGGGTTTTATTTTCTTTCTTTTCTTTCCTTGAACTTGATACTTGATACACATTTCTATTCTTGTGCTACTAATACATTGCTTCAGCAATGCCTCCTGGTGTATAGTGCCTCTGCAATACCCACAGCACTCCCTGAGAACACAGGGTGTTCTCTGGAGACTGAATTTATGGAAAGAACATTGCCACAGGCAGGTACCACAGTCTTGTGTCACTGATTATGTGAAATTCCATAAATATGAGTAATCTAGGTCCTGAGGGACACCAAATCTTTTTTAGTGTTTTTAAAGCAGCATGTAACTGAACAAGTAGGAGAGACCAGGAAAATGGAAAACGAGGATGACTAAAACAAAGCAGTAGAGAATGGACAGATAATGCATCAAAGACTGACCAGCGAGCATGGCCACTACACTCTGTGACATAACCAGCTGCCACAGAGCTTGGTGTGTTACTCTTGCCAGGGCTGAAATTCGAGTGTGCTCACTGAATATGCTTTGATCATGATCAGACCTTAAAAAGAGAAAAAAAAAAATACATCCAATCCTATTGCAGTCATATTTCTGAATGGTCTAGCTTGATAGGAGTGTGATGGTCATGTAGACATGAAAGGAAACCAAGGAAACGTGTGCCTGGATGGAAACAAAACAAAAACAAAACTCAAAGAATGACTACTCATGAGGGATCCCGAGAACACATACGGATCTCCTGCTACAGGAGGTAGTAGGAAAGACCAGAAGCACATTCAAAGGTTCAAATCTCAAAGCGATGCAGTCTTAGCAGCATCATTTCATGAACACAGATATTCAATCACCCCACTGAATACTGTTAGTATCTGCTGGGTCCACCAACAGATACTGTAAACGGAGAGACCAAAGAAAGTTATTGAGTCTTTTCTGACCTAATTTTAGATTTTTAAGGTGTAAGTTTATATAGTAAATAGTTATTGAGCAGTCCTTGGCAGGCCTGTAGATAATGAAAGTTTACAATACACAATCCTGGTCCTCAAGCAGCTTTTATTCTGTTGGATGAAAGGGAAAAGAAAACTGGTAGTCTTATGTGACCCAGCATAGAATAAATGGGTTGTTAGGGTTTGGTATATAATGCAGAGTGGTGAACTTCAAACAAACTAAACAGTGATATGTCTTGCCCAATGAGATACGAAGTATTTTGGTTTTAATTGAAGTATTATGCTGACCAAGCAGAAATGAGACTGTGGCTATCTTCCATGTGAATATAATAAGTGCTAGAAAGGCTCCATAGGGATCCAAGCGGGGATCCGGCCACCGCAGGACCTTGCAGGGAGCTCGTGGAGAAAGGACTGAAGTGCACACGAGTCTGAAGACTCCATTTACTGTAACCTGATCCAGGGAGCCCCAAGCAGCAAGATGTGACTGGGGTAGGGTGCAAGCCGGGGATGGCACTACGGCTGCACAGGATTTGACCTCAAGAACCATAAGAAAGTCAGGGAAGTAAATGTCAGCGATATGAGAGAGTGACTAGTACAGATCGGTGATCTAGAAAGATCTTTCTGGCTGTTGTACACAGTGCTGATTTTTAAAAGGGCAGGCTGGAGAGAAGGAGGCCATGTCAGGGGCAGTTACGGTGATATAGGCCAGATGTTTCTGCATGCTCATTTTTTTTTTAATTAAAAAGGGTATGCTTTTCCTTCTAAATGAATAGAAGAAGGAAAAATGGAGAAAATCTTCTGTCTTTGTAAGTTTTTCTCGGTGCTTGAGAGCAGTGTGTGCAGGAATTTAGTTCTTTGGCTGTCTGATGATAAATACCAGAGGTTATTAGTCAAAAGTCTCCAAATGTGAAAGACATATTGAACTGATGAACTTTTACTCCCACTGTCATTTTAAAGAGATGGTATATATGCTGATGAATAAGACACTTGATGACACTTTTTTTTCACACAAAAGATTTTTTACTACCCTAAGAAAATGAAAACTTGCCTTTTTTACAAGGGCAAGAGGAAGAATGTGTGTTCAGTCAGAAAAGCCAATGCTTGAAAAGTCACCTGCTACCTGCCTCAGGCCATCTCTGCCCCAGCTCCACTTGGAGCTGCGCCCAGCACCACTCTCCATTCTCAGAGGGGCTCCTAGGGAAGGAGGAGTCACGTTCCCCAGGGCAGCTTCGTTTCCCCTCCCCACAATGCCATCCAGAGAGAATGGTCAGATGTACCGTTCCTCAAAATATAAAGTATGCCTTTAAAATGACATATGTACCAAGAATTGGAAAATTTCTCTGAATAAACATTGAAGAGCCTCCTGAAAACTTGATAAGACATTACATAGCCACTACAATGAAAACTAAACAATCACATGGAAAAATACCTAGGCCATATTACAAGTAGACATGATGATTCAAAATTATCTATGATAAAATTATAGCCATGTAAGTAAACAGACACAATCTATAGCAAAAAAAGAAGGAGACTATAAGGAAACACAAGGAAATGTTGACATCATTTATACAGGGTAGGCCTTGAAGTTTCTATGATCTGATCTTATGGAGGAAGTTCTACGTAGGTTAATTTTTTGAGATATAAAATGGACAGAGTATTACCTAACTTCTAAGTTGTAGGAATTAACATTGAAACCATGCCAAGCAATGGGTCAGGGGGTGGGCAGGGTGGGGTGCCTAAAATTCATTATGAACTTTTAAATTTATTCTCTATTTTCTAACTGTCCTATATAAAAGATGGTACTTCGTGACATTTCTGTAATGTTGAGGATGTCTGAATGCCTCAAGAGCAGATTTCAGGTCACCTTCGCTTTTGTGTCACTACCCGGTCACCCCAAACATAAATGTTGCCATGTGAGACATGGGAGAGCAAGCCCAGACCAGGAAGCCAGTGATCCGGGTCTCCCTGTTGTCTCCAGTATGTGCCCTTGGATGAGTCATTGAACCCATTGGGCTTCTGTTTCCTTATCTACAACCCAGGCATTTGGACTCAATGTTTTCCAGTCTGTGAATATCTTGATTTTATTTTCTCTAAGCCAGGAAGATAAATACAGGCAGCTTGGAAGAATTTTTATTTATTTTAAACTAGAAAATTTTCAAAGGGGAAGAACCCCAAAGGCCATCTAGCCACTCATCTGCCCTTGGGCAACTCTGCCCCTCACCCATCCCAGGCAGATGTATCCATTCTACTTCTAATCACCTCCAGGGAAGTCTCTTCTAACTTCTCATCTTGAGTCCACAACATTTCTTCTCAGGAATTTAAGAGCTCTGTGAAGAGCAACATGAGCTTCCCTCTGCTTTAGATTCTTTTGCCAAGTCATCCTTCCAGTATATGGGTTGGAAGTCAGAAACACTGTGAGAATCCGCCAACAAAATCCACGGGTCCAAGCAATCACTAAGCACGGCCAATTTCTCTCTCCACCTTCACCTCTCCATGCTGACTAGCACTGCCTTACACTCAGGGCCTCCGCAGCCTCCCTGCCAAGTTGACAACAGCAGGCTCCAGTCACAGCACGCACACACACACACACACACACACACCACCTCCCCTACCCCCGCCAAGACTGTGCTTATTCCTTACCTGTGCCTATGAGGGTGTGAGCACTGTCTTAAGTTTGAAGGATGTGGCTCTGAACAAGATAAATTGTGTGTGTGTGTATGTGTGTTATGTAGGGGTCCTAGGTGGGGAGGGTGTTGTATAAACAGGAAATTGCAGTCAGTTGTGTAAAGAGAGCTATGACATGGTACCAAAGGGGGCTGAATTCAAATCCTAGCTCCTCCATCACCCACTGTTAGCTCTGGACAACTTTGCTGTACTTAGTTTCTCCATTCGTAAAAAATGGGAAACGTTAGCACCTACTTCGTGGAGTTGTTAGAGGGATAAACGCCTTGATCCACATAGAACAGAGCCCAGCATGGCATAATAGCATAATAAGTATTTTTATTGCACAAAATGTTCTGCCTACAAAACAACTCTGACAATGATCTTCCCCTTCTTGAGATACTCCAAGGACTTGCCCAGGCTGCAGAATAAGTTCCAGCCTTACAGCATGACCTTCAGGGCCATCTGAAGTTCTGGCCAAGTCAGCTTCACAGGCCCCACAGCTGCCTTGAAATGTGTCTGAACTGCTTTCCATCTTGGTCTTCCCAAGATTCCATTCTTGCTGGCACTACTGCCTGGCAAGATCTTCCCCTAGAAGGGCCCTACTCATCCTTTAAAATTCGTCTTAGGTGTCGCCCTCTTTAGCAAGTTTTATCCTGACCATCTGCTACCCTACTGACTTCCCCTCACTCAGCATCCATTAACATTTGTACAGTAAGCAAACTCCACTTCCAACAACGTGTTAAAATTACCGTTCGATGTGTCTGCGCTTCCCACCCGAGTTCCTTGAAGAGCATGACTGTTTGTACTCAGTTTTGTACCCTCAGTCTACAATGGTGCCTGGCACGTAGCACACAACTAACAAACATTCAAGGCAGCAAATGCATGGAGATTTGTACCAAAACCCTTCTGTGTAGCTTTTAAACAGCTTACAGTATTTTGGGAGATAAGGACGTAATCACTCTTTACTTGGAAGTGGTTGATAAATGTCCCCAAATTTTATTCAGTGAACACCATGTAAATGAGCTGTCATGTTCCTTCACTTACAAAATTACTTGCCAATTACACTTAGATGATCCCAGCATAATTGCCATGTAAACTGTATGCTGGCTGAGATAGCCCAAATCATCAATTAACTTTACCCTCTCATCAGGTGGTACTTACCTCATAATTAAATAAATGGTCAGCCACTACCACAATTGTATATTTTCCCAACAAAATGAAGCGGCTGCATTTTTCATTGATTTATCAGTTATGACAACCTGTAACACTCCTCCAGGTATAATACCAGAGCTCAAAAAAAATTAAAAGAACTCTGTACTCTAGAAAAAGAAGTTCCAAGTTTTTGATAAAAAGATAAGCATTATAAAATCTGTTTTTCTTTAAAAAAAAAAAGGACACTAAGATATAAAGACAAAAATCCTCATTGTTCCTGAGGAGATGTTCTTCCTGAAACCTAAGATAATAAAAACATTTCCAGGAGTTTGAAAGTGAATTTAGCTCTTCAAACAACTTACGATGTGTTTCAAACAGTTGTATTTTTTTGTGAAAAGTAGATGCATTTTAGCAAGGTTGACATTCTTTTCTGATTGACTGTCTAGTATCATATGCAAGAGTTAGATGAGAGAGATTCTAAATGTTCACAGTGGCTCTGAGTGACACAATTTTCACTTGATTCTCTGGGTGCTGCTGCCACACCAGATCTATGAAATCATACTGACTTCCTAGAACGGCCATATTAGGCCAAATGGATCCCCAAACAGAGGTTCTCTCTAAGGGGACCATTTGACTTCCAGCACATACTGCTTAAAGGCCCTGATTGAAAAAGAGGATGATCCTGGCCCAAATATCTTTCTACCCCCTGAGGTACAACAATTGATGTACAGCAGCCCTACAGATGTGGGGAGGAGATGGATTGATATAAGTATATTATTCACACATGCATCTGCTAATATACAGGTCCCAGTGCAAACATCAGGACTTAAGAATATTATGTGGATTTAGGACAATCCCTGAAGGACTCCACTTCCATTAAAAATTTGTTTGGTAGCCTGGGGCAAATCTATTCCAACTCCCACATGCTTCACGCATTTGAGAAGGGAGAACCAAACCACTTTAAAAATAAATTTAATAAATTTTATAGTGTCAAGTCATTAACTATCTAGTTTTCATATTTTGAAACAATAATATTAACCTGTGGAATTGAAAAAAAACTTTCCTAGTATCTGAGTTAATATTTTAATTTTCCTCATGATTTTTGCCAGAGAGGATGAATTACATCCTGAAACATAGAAACAATTTCTATGTTTTCCTTCTACAGATGTTTTTCTTGCCACAAATATACCAGACAATATCTAGAGAGCCCTATGACTAGAGTCTATTTTGGTTTGTAAATAGTAGAGGAGATAATTGAATTTACAGATAGTCAGTTATCATTTGATGACTTGCAGCATTAGAATTTAGAATTTGCTGCCTGTGATGGTTGTAACACTGCTTTTACAAATGCCCACCCATTCCTTCAGCAGATGTTTTTCGTATCTACTGTGCACGTGCAAGGCTAGGTGTCAGAGGAGACACCAAGGGACCTAAGCCATCTCTCAAGTAGGTGACAGCCGCAAGAGTTGAGGGAAGGACATGGAGGGAGAATTTCAACGTCTCAGAGAACACCAAGCTTCTCATGCCACATGTTCTCCTGAAAAAAGCATCCTCACATAAAACATGTTTATTTGATCTTTAAAACAACCGTAGAGAGATGTGACAGGCATTTTTCTGGTTAATGTAAAGATCTAAAGTTCTGAAACTTTTATCTTTATATTATTTATAGGAAAATTACTTCTTTTTTCTTTTCTTTCTTTTTTTTTCTTTTAGAGACAGGGTTATCACTATATTGCTCAGGCTGGTCTCAGACACCTGAGACTTCAAATGTTCCTCTCACCTTGGCCTTTCAAAGTACTAGGATTACAGGCATGAGCCACTGCACCCAGACAATAACGGGTAAATTATTTTAAGACTCCAAACTTCTGTGTAACACAGTGGATACATAGAATATGTTTATGGGTCTTCATAGGAAGAGGGATGGTAGGTCTCTCGTCCATACAGTGTCTTCCAACCTGTGCATGGATCCTCATGATACAGGTCTATCTGTAACTTTCTCTTCAATGCTTAGTACACAATCACCTAAATAGGAAGTGCTTAATAAATGCAATGTTTCCATAGTATTCTAGTTAAAACAAGCCATTATTGCCTAAAAAGAAGAATAAATAAAGCAATAAATCAGTAAAATGTCTGGGCACCAATAATTTTCAAAACAATAGAAATATAGTATATTATAGCCAAATAGTCTTTAAACTGAGTCTGGCAAAAAGTACATCCCCATTTGATCAAGCTAAAAAGCTTTTGCACAGCT
>CAUYON010035300.1:0-11495 GCA_963573935.1 Arctocebus calabarensis
GAAGATAAAGGTGTCGACATGTTTGATTTCCTCTGAGGCCTCTCTATGGCTTGCAGATAGCTGCTTTCTTGCTGTGTCCTCAGGTGGCTTTTCTGCTACACGTGTGCACACCTGGTGTCTCCTGGTCTTATGATGACACCAGTCATACTGAATTAGGATACTATTCTCGGAGCCTCATTGTAGCTTATCTGCAAGTACAGTTATGTTCTAAGGTATATGGCTGGGATGTCAACATAGAACTTTTGGAAGAATATGATTCAACTCTTAACAGGATTATACAATCACATTTCTATTTTACTAATCTTGCCGATGATGTATAGAAAGAGTGTGATGGGCATTACTTCACTTGGTTTATGGGATAAATGTGAGAGAGTGAAGCCTTGTAATGTGCCCTGTTTACATGAGTGGAGGAGTGGGTATAAACAAAAATAAAACTTAGCAGGAAAGACTTGCCTGATGGCCAAGCTTAAATAAGGTAATTAGGAAACCGCATAACCACACAAACGCCCACCTGAAGATTCTCACTCCAAGGTCTTAGCACTGAGGCTTCTTTCCTTTAGCAGATTCTATGATTATTTGTAGGACAAAAGAGGCCCAGCCTCTCTTCTATCAAGGTGGGAATTTTATGGCTTATTCAAATGCAGGAGCACTGAGAGCCACTCACCCTCTTTCTGGGGATGAATCCCCACTGGGCTCCACTGCTGCTCTCTCTCTGGGATTTGTGCCTACGAGCTCTTACAAATATGAACGATCTCTCCTTTCCTTCCAGCATTACTAGCTGTTCTGCAGGCTTGAGTTATGTTTCTGTATTAAGATGTTTTCATCACTTTGATCCCATGCTAAGCTCTTTCCTTTGATCTCACTGACATTTTTCAATATGATAAGGGGACAAAAGTGATATTCCATCCACATGTGCTTAATGGAGACCAACAGTGACACAAGCAGTAGAGAGGCTTCAGTAAGGCAAGACTGCTGAAAAACCAGGACCTCTTCAACAAGTCTCCATAGAACGATGCCCCAGGAAGGTGTGGCTCTTATTCCTGAATACTTGTTAGACTGTGAATGGAACCAGAGCCTCCTCACCTTTGGGAGCGACAAGGAAACCTAGGAGACAGGCACAATAACCCTGGAGTGTAAGATAAGCTCCATCCAAGAGTTATATGTCTCCTGACATACAAGCAGACTATAATGTCTTTCAACATCTGAAACAAAAATGAAAATCAAGTTGTGATGATCCCACCTTCTCCTTCAGCCACTGCCCTATTGTCTAATATAATTGACAAGAAAAAAATCCTTTTAATTTTCTTCCCTTCCATTAGTATTTTACTCTATCATACCTGGCATTCATCACCATATTTCTTCTTTATAAGGATGATTCCAATGTTTCCCACATTTTCCTATTGAAATGTTTATGTGTTACAGGTGAAATAGCCCTTTCCTGGAAACCACTTTCCTGTTTGGTCTCAGAGACCCTATTTTTTTTCTTTTTACAAATTTCAGAATAATATGAGGGTACAAATAATTAAGTTACAATGTTTGAGTTTGTTAGGTAAATTGAGGTTTATTCTTATGTGGGTGTGCATTAGTTTGTCTACTGGCTTCATATTAGTATCGAATACATTGGATACTTGCTTTTTCAGTCTAGTGATAGTTTATTAAAGAGAAAGTTCTCCACCTCTATCCAGGTTAATAGAGAAAATATAAAGTCTACATCATTTTGTATGGTTGAATAGTAATTCACGGTCTACATATACCGCACTTCTCTAATCTATTCATGGCATATATGCTTGGGTTGATTCTACATCTTGGTAACTGTAAATTGATCTGCAATAAACAATCTAGTGTAAATGTCCTTATGATAAAATGATTGTTTCTTCTGTGTAGATACCTAGTAATGAGACTGCAGGATTAAATTGAAGGTCTATTTTGAGTGTTTAAGAATTCTTAGAGAACCTACTCTATTCTTGTTTGCTTAGTTCATTCTGGGCTAGACTTTCTGTCTTTTTTACTGATTATTTAAAGATTAGTGTTGGAAGGCTCATGCGTAATCTCTCTTCTTTATGTCAACTCTCTTCCTGATTTTTTAATGGCTATGTCTGAACGTGTGGTGTGTTGCTATAAAGGAATATGAGGCTGAGCAGTTTGCAAAGAAAAGAGGCTTCCTTGGCTCACAGCTCTGCAGGCTGTACAAAAAATATAGCAGTAGCACCTGTACCAGGTAAGGGAAGAGGCTATCTCCACTCAAAGTGGAAGGCAAGGGGAGTGAGAATATGTGGATATCTATGTGGATGGAGGTAGTGAGAGAGTGAAGTAGGAGGTGTCAGTCTATTTTTAAGAGCCAGCTCTCTGGGGAAAGAATAGACTGAGAATTCACTTGCCCCTTTCCCCTAGGGAGGACATTAATCTATTAATGAGGGGTGATCCAAACATCTCTCATTAGGCTTGAACTTCATCATTGGGGATCACTTCCGAAAGATTTAGAGGGTCAAGCATCTAACCTATAGTGGTTTCCCTTATTCATAATGCTGGCACGATCTCTTCCCTGAGCTCTGAGTGTTAAAATGACCTACCTTAAAATGACATCCAGAATCTGCCTTCTTCTAATCACCTTCCCTACTGTCTTCAGTGTCTTCCAAGTCAATGTTGCTTTTAGTTCCTCAGTTGGGCTATTTTTTCTCTCTGATTCCTCCTCCTAAATCATAGAGCAAGCGTTTTCTAGTCAGTCATGTCGTGTCAGGTCTTTGCTCACCTATCTCCTATGCTTCCATCTCCTGCAGAAAGTGTCCACCAGCGTACCTTCAAGGCCTATTAGAGTTACACTTGTCCTTCTTGGAGTCCATCTCACTTGGCCACAGTCACACTGGCCTTCTTAATGTTTCAAGTCATGCCAGGCAGCTCCCTCTCCAGGATTTCTGTATTTCCTTTGCTCATCACATGCTTGCCTCAAGCTCTCTCAGGTTTTTTGAGTCATTGTTAAAATGTTACCATGTCAGAGGCCTCCCTTCTGTATTCTCCTTAATTATTAATCTAGACCAGGGATGTTCAAGCATTTTTCTCTGTGCTGCAAATTGTAAAAATAAGAGTTGTTTTGGGCCACACAGTAAATACACAAATGCTAATGAAAGGTGGAAAAAAAAGTCAGTGCATACTATTTGTGATATCAAACAGCACAGAGAAGCAGAAATATAGATATCATAGCATCACCATGTGACCAGCAGGCCAGAGGTTGGACACCCCTGATGGCCTTATCTCTTACTAACCATATTTACATCTTGCTTAATCTTTTGCATGCTACTTAGCACCACAAACCATATGTTTGCTTAGTATCTATTTTCCCATGACATCAATACAAACGATACAGTCTGTTTTCCTCATGATTTTGAAAATTTCTTGAAATAGCTTAAGTGCCAAATTAATAATTCAGGAATACTGTAAATATGAAGACATAGAAAAAAAGATAAACATTGGTTAATTTTTTTTTATTCCATTTAACTTTTCTTCTCGTAAGTGTAAAAGATACATTATAGGGATTCATTTATGTTATTCAAGAATATGTGAGAAATAAAAGCAAAGTATTAGAAAAAAAAACAAAAAAAAAAGGAAAAAAATCTTTTTATCATAAAAAAAAAAATAATTCAGGAACACTGAATAAAGGAATAAGAGACAGTCCAAAGTGTTGGGCTCTAATCATAGAAACTACACAGTGCTTTGTATTCAATGGAGAGAATTTAATGAGGGGAACTGATTTACAAAGGTTCAAACAAGGGATGGTAAGACAACTGAGACATCGTTAGTAGACTAAGATGGTCCTAGACTAAGTCTAGGACTTGGTGCTCCCTGAGGTCAGGAGCTGGGGTCACTGAGGGGAATCTAGAAGGAATGGGCTGGATGCTGGGAGCTGGAACTGTAGAGGAGATGCTGTCAGGGAGGAAGGTGCTGCCTGAAGCAGTGGAGGGTTCTCCCCTCCCTTTGTTCTCCAATTTCTACCATCTCCTATCACTTAATCTAACTGCAATCTAATTGTCAAGGGAATCTGGAAATACAGTGTGACAGTTAATACCAGGTGTCAACTTGAGCAGATTAAAGAAAACCAAGAGTGAGGGCATGTGCATAAGAGATGAGTGTGTGAGTCTGAAAGGCCTAAATAGGGAAGATTTACACTCAGCGTGGGTGGGGACCACCCTGTCAGCTGGGAGCCTGTTAGAAAGAAAGGGAAGAAAAGGCTAGTTTTTGTCTGTCTCCCAGAATTGGGGTGCAATTTTCTTCCTCTGTCTTGGACATCAGAGATCCTGAGTCTTTGGATGTTAAAATCCAAAATTCATACTGCCAGATCCCTTGGTTCTGAAGCTTTCTGCTTCAGAATGAGAGTTATGCCATGGTCTTAACTGGCTCTGAGGCCTGATCATTTTCGAGAATCTCTATACTATCTCCCATGGGGGCTATGGAGAGAGTTTCCTTTTCTATAAATCCTCAGAAATACCTGTTCCTTTTTGTCTTTTTAATAATGGCTGTTGTAACTGGGGTAGCATGATACCTCATTTGTGATTTTGATGTTTAGTGATGAACATTTTTTAATGTATCTATTGGCCATGTGTGTGTCTTGTTTTGGAGAAATGTCTGCTCCTCCTCTACCTTTTAATGGGATTATTCGGAGTTTTTATTTTTGAATTGTTGGTGTTCCTTGTATATTCTGCATATTTGTTCCGTGTCAGAAGAAGAACTTACAGACATGTTCTCCCATTCAATGAGTGCCTCTTCACTTTGTTAAACATTGCCTTTGCTGTGCTGAAGCTTTTTCATTTACTACAGTTCCATTTGTTTATTTTCCTATGAAGTCTTTTTTTTTTGGAGACAGAACCTCAAGCTGTCACCCTGGAGAGAGTGCTGTGGCATCACAGCTCACAGCAACCTCCAATTTCTGGGCTCAAGTGAGTCTCCTGTCTCTGCCTCCCAAGTAGCTGGGACTACAGGCTCCCGCCACAACGCCCAGCCAGTTTTTGGTTGCAGCTGTCATTGTTGTTAGGCAGGCCGGGGCTGGATTCGAACCCGCCAGCTCTGGTGTATGTGGCTGGCGCCTTAGACTGTTGAGCCACAGGCGCCAAGCCGTTCCTATTAAATCTTATCCATACAATCGTTTTTTTTTTTTGAGACAGAGTCTCACTGTGTCGCCCATGGCGGAGTGTCGTATCACAGCTCACAGCAGCCACCTCTAACTCTTGGGCTTAAGCGATTCTCTTGCCTCAGCCTCCCAAGTAGCTGGGACTACAGGTGCCCAGCACAACCATTAGCTATTTTTTGGTTGTAGTTGTCATTGTTGTTTGGCAGACCCAGGCTGGGTTCGAACCTGTCAGTTCCCATGTATGTGGCTGGTGTCCTAGCTGCAGAGTATAGGTGCTGAGCCACAATCTTTTTTTTTTTTTTTTTAAATTGTTTCAGGTTCATTGAGGGTACAAAGAATTAGGTTAAACTGATTGCATTTGTCAGGCAAAGTTCCTCTTATTATGTCCTGCCCCTAAGAGGTGTGCCCTAGACTATAACCTCCATCCCTCCCTCTCTCCCCTTTCACTCCTTCCTCTTTCCCCTACTCCCCACCTTGAATTGATTTGCGTTTTTCTTCGAGGAGGATATTTGATAGTCTACTGGCTTCATATTAGAATTCAATACATTGAATTCTTGCTTCTCCATTCTTGGGAAAGTTTACTAAGAAGCATGTGTTCCAACTCTATCCAGGTTAATACAAAAGCTGTAAAGTCTTTATCTTTTTAGTGGCTGAGTAGATCAATGTCCTGAGTTGATTTCTCTGTGTTTATTTCTGGCCTTTTATAGTTTTGAGTTTAATGTTTTTTTCCTTAACCCATCCTGACTTAATTTCTATATTTGAAAGAAAATTAAGAGGTTTAGTATAAGGAGTGAAGGGCTGGGTGCAGTGACTCAAGCCTATAATCCTAGCACTCTGGATTATAGGGGGCTGAGGAGGGTGGATTTCCTCATGAGCTCATGAGTTTGAGACCTGTCTGAGCAAAAGCAAGACCCCATATCTACTAAAAATAGAAAACCTGAGGCAAGAGGATCACTTCAGCCCAAAGGTTGGAGGTTGCTGTGAACTATGATGACATGGCAGACTACTCAGGGCGATAGCTTGAGACTCTTATCCCCACAATAAAAAGTATAAGGAGTGAAGTTATCCATAGCAGAGTGGGGCGAAGTCACTCCACTGGTAAGAATTTGGGCCAGAGTGATGAAGTCTGGAATGTGGCCTTAAAAGGTTTCCCTTTTCAGGTGGGACCCTCTTGAGTCAACGTGTGCTTCAGCATTTGCCAAGTTTTGCTGAAACAATGGTCTACCGGAGGTTTAGGTCTCCACTTGTAAATCAATGAAAATACCCAAACAAGTAGCAGTAAGATCAACGGTGAATGGAGTATAGTATGGCAACACCAGACATGGTTTTATATTATATGGAGGTTTGGATTCAAGTGGGTCCCATATCTAGCAGCTTTCTGGGCTGTGGGACAATCTATGATGAGTGATTTCCATGAATATGTGTGTACAAAATCTGACCCATAGCTTTTATGGATGGAGAAAAGATTGAAAATTTATAAAAAATAATGTTGGCCTGGGGTTAGACAGAAAACTCCAGAGTAGTTCCAACTTAGTCTTGAGTACCCGTGGTATTTTTTTCCTATTCTTTTAATACTTCACTTAGAAGAAAGGTCTACAGTTCCATCCAGGTTGTTACCAAAGATACTAGATGTTAGATGGGTGGAAGCTCCTCAATTGCACAGGTAAATGGATATTTAAATATAGAAATTTCCTTTTTGTTTCACTGAGAAATGAAAAATGCTGCCTAGGTATAATTTGAAGTTGAAAAACACAACACTCAGGGATCTAAATGTAGACCTGCCGTTTGACCCTGTAATACCTCTTCTAGGTATATATCCAAAGGACCAAAAATCATTTGACAATAAAGATATTTGCACAAGATATTGTTCATTGCAGCTCAATTCATAATTGCCAAGTCACGGAAGAAGCCCAAGTGCCCATCGACCTATGAATGGATTAATAAATTGTGGTATGTGTATACCATGGAATACTATGCAGCATTAAAGAAAATGGAGACTTCACCTCCTTTATGTTTACATGGATGGAGCTGGAAAATATTATTCTTAGTAAAGTATCTCAGGAATGGTAAAACAAATATCCAATGTACTCAGTGCTGCTGTGAAACCAATTTATAATCACTCACACTTGCATATGAAAAATGAAACAACTATAGCCTAGGATGAAGGAGGGAAGGGGAGAGTGAGAGGAAGGAAGGTGGAAGGGTTAAGAGAGGGAGGGTTAGTAGGGGCATCACACCTATGGAGCTATTGCAAATATCAGTTGTATCAGTTGGATCTATCAAGTGTAGAACACAATGTCTTAATGCTGTAATTGGGTATATGAGGTGAAGGCTATGTTGATTAGTAGGATGTAAACACTCCAATTTGTACAAATAATCAAAACATTATATCCCACAATGGCATAAATGTATTCATGATCTATGTACAAATGACTTAATAAAAAAATAAACTAAAAAAAATTAACAATTAAAAAAATAAAAAAAAAAAAGAAAAACACATCTGCTGCTGGGTGGCACCTGTGGCTCAAGGAGTAGAGTGTAGTGCCCCATATACTGGAGGTGGCAGGTTAAAACCTAGCCCTACCCCAAAACTGCAAATAAAAAAGAAAAACACTTCTGCTGCAAATTAGTGTGGATGTGAGGTTCTTGTTTCTTGTGTCACATTTGATATTCTTTGAGTCAACAAATATCAGTTGTCATTGGGGTAACTATATAGTACTGTAAGATTCACTTGTAAGTGTTGCTTTTTACCTTAAAGTTTTAGGTGGAAGTCATAAGGAACTATTGCCAAGTTTCCAGCACAAGCTAATTTCTATAGTCTTTTTCTGTTTGATAACATAGGATGGTTCTTTTCATTCAGAAAGACCTCATTTTTGGCTCTGAGCCAAAGAAATTGCAATAAAAATTTACCATGGATTATTTTTTGATTAGCAGGAATATTTGACCCTTAAGGAGGAGAAGAATCACTGAAGAATTTGGTAAGTAGTTTTGTATGTCTAGTAAGGAGATAAAATTTGTAGTGAAAGCAATGCAAAATTGTAGTGTTAAAAAATGGAAAACAAAAACACCAAAACAAAGCAAAACATCACACTAAACTACAAGGCCAGATAGTTTCATTGGTGAATTATAGAAAACATTTAAAGAAGGAACAATGAAACAATTTCAATTGTATACAAATCCTTTTAGAGTAGAACATCCATTGAAACTAATTCTTTGAGGTCAGAATTACACTGACAAAAAGTAGTTGAAAATATGGCCAGAAAGCGATACCATAGACCAATAGCACTTATGTATGTATAGGTAAAAAGATACACTAGTGTAATTTTAGAAAATCATGATGGAATGAATGTTTGTAAGTTGGTAGGTTGATATTATAACCCTTTATGTGATGAAATTATGTGGTAGGCCCTTTAGGAGACAATTTGATCTAGAGGGCTTGCTTCTCACATGGGTTTAGTGCCCTTATCATGGAAGACCTTACTTTTTCTCTTTCTTTTGTCATCTGTTGAGGATAGAAAGAGAAAGCATCTGTCTGTAAACCTGGAAAAGAGTCATCATGAAATATCAGTTATGCCAGCAGGTTGATCTTGGACCTCACAACTTCCAGAACGGAGAGATATAAATCTTTGTTGTTTAAACAATGTAGTCTATGTTATTCTGTTATAGTGGCCAAAAATGACTAAGGAAAAATCTGACGAATAATATATGAAAGTAATACACAATTACCAAATTGACAGTATTTGCTTAATTAAGCTCAAATACACTTAAATATTTGAAAAATAATTGCTATAATTTACGAAGTTAGGAGGTTAAAAAGAAAGGTATCATTTTGTAGGTCAGATAAATCGCAACATCTGTTCATAACAAAACTTTGGGCATTTTGGAAATAAAAGAGATTTGTTCAAACTTACACTTAATTGTGAAATACTGAATGTTTTCCTCACTAAAAATCGGTAGTAAGGCAAGGAGTTTTATTCTCACCACTTCTATTCTCATTGTGCTGGTGTTTCTCACCAGTTTTACAGGGCAAGGTAAAAAGGTGTGTATGGGGGTGTCAAAAAATTCCAAAGCGGTGGATGCTGGTGAAGATGTGGTGGAAAGGATCACTCTTACACTGTTCTGGGGACCTCAGAATAGTATAACCTGTATGGAAAATAGTATGGAGATATCTCAAAGAACTAAAAGTAGACCTGCCATTTGATCCAGCAATCCCACTAGTTGGTATTTAAGCAAAGGAAAAAAAAACCATTTTATTATTGAGACACTTGCATTTGAATGTTTATACCAGCACAATAACCAATCAGAAATATGTGGAAAGAATCCAAGTGCCTGTCAATTCAAGAATGGATGAATAAAATATGGTATATGTACACCATGTACGACTATTCATCCCTAAAAAATGGTGATCTAGTATTTTTTGTAACAACTAGGATGAAATTGGAGACCATCTCCTAAGTGAAGTAATTTTGTGAACTAGTTATTCAATATTTATGTACACATATGGAAGCAAAACTCAACAGGATTCAAGTCAGTGGGGTCGTGGGATGGTAAATTTACACCAAACAGGTACATTACACACTGTGTATTTTAACTTCAACTTGAAATATACAAAAACAAACCACATAACCAAATATAGAAAAGGGGGTGGAGCATGTGGACTGTCTATTGATAGATGACAAGGAGTAGTATACAAGGTTATGCAGCTCTGTTTGCTGAATGAATGTGAATAAAAATTAAATTGAAACATTTGATCAGTGTGGCACACTGATATTATAACAGCTCTATGACATGCTTTATTTCCTGCTTTCCCCAGCATGGTGCAGATATCTATGCCACTGCATCTCTGCCTTCCTGAGAATGAACAGTACATTTTAAAATCATTGTTTCCTTGGCAAAAGAACATTTATCAGTATGGTGTATATTTCCTTGATCATTATTAAATATGAATGTCTTTTCATTTGCTTTATATATAGTATTTATTATTTGTCTTTCTTCCCCTGATAAATTCCTATTCTTTCTCTTTGCCCATTTTTGTGTTGAAGCATAATCTTATCCAAATGATACATAGTAGATACACACACACACACATACATGATGAAATCAGTTGTCATGTCTATTGTCATTTAATATTTGATAGTTATAGTATTTTTAAATGATTCATCTTAGTTTAAAACATGAAACCACAAAGAATACAATGGAAAGAAACATAATTTTACTATTAAAAGCAAACCATTCTTATAATTTTTTGATTCTGTTCCCAAAGTGGTAATTAATCACATTAATTGCATAATTCTTGACTATGTAAGTGATTCTTGGTGCCAAACTTTGATAACTAAGTGTATATGTATATGGAATGGCGCTGAGCGAAGGTTGCATCTGCTGTTACTGTTTAAATGGCTGTAGTTTTATACCAGAGTCCAGCATATGCTTCACCATAGGTGTGTCAGCCCCATTGTCCCTCCATGAGGCTCCTTTTCCATAAATCATCTTGGCTTTTATTAATATCTAGGTGAATTTGGAAGTTTGTGACTTCTTCCCAAAGCAAGATATTTTTAGGTGGAATTACTAAAACTTAGAAATTATTTTGCAGAAATTCATACATGTAGTGCCATCATTGTAAATGTCATGCATCTGTCCATTACATTTGTGGCTAGTTTACAGGTATGTATTAATTATCTTCTTTTTTCCCCTTATTTCACTCTGCCTTGGATGAAGTCTTGGGAATGCCTTAAAATTGTGTTATTTTCATGCAAGTGTCTTCCTTATCTGTTTTTCTTGTTCCTTTTCTGCTGAAAAATAAAAAGCCAAAAAAAAAAAATCAAGACACAAAAGAGAAAGTAGGTATAGAATAAGTGTATTTATCCTGTATGCCTAAGGATAAGCTGAGCCTACACATCAGCTTTGTAACCCGAGGCCCTTTGGATTTTGAATCATTGTGCTGGAAAAGGCTCTGATCCTTCTGTATACCTGGAAAGGCAGCACTGCACATTGCTACTCTCACCATTTCATCCTTAGCCCTTTGACCAATGACGTGTTTGGAAAATCAAAGGGTGAAGAGAAATTCTTAAGTCTAGTTCATTCTCTTTCCCATTCTTAATTGTTTTCTTCCTCTCCTCAAAATTCCTGTTGCTGGTGGCTGCAGTTTGAGTAAATCTCTTAGGCAACCCGAGAAGAGCTAGACCCTCTAGATACATTGGTATCTTTGCATGGAAGATGTTGGTGTGTGCTCTAGACCAACAGTTCTTCCCTGACTGAAGCAATAATCAGGTATGTATCTATGAGGCCATCTCATTCCCTTTCCTGTACTATATCCAGCCCCCACTGGGCTGATGGGTGCTAAAATCAGGGGATGAGAATGAGGCATTTGTGTCTCAGT
>CAUYON010035303.1:0-20629 GCA_963573935.1 Arctocebus calabarensis
TTTTTGAGACAGAGCCTCAAGCTGTCACCCTGGATAGAGTGCTGTGGCATCACAGCTCACAGCAACCTCCAATTCCTGGGCTCAAGCGAGTCTCCTGCCTCCACCTCCGAAGTAGCTGGGACTACAGGCACCCACCACAACGCCCGGCCATTTTTTGGTTGCAGCCATCATTGTTGTTTGGCGGACTCAGGCTGGATTCAAACCCGCCAGCTCAGGTATACGTGGCTGGCGCCTCAGCCCATTGAGCCACAGGCGCTGAGCCCAAAATGTATTTTATTAACTGAGAAGTTTTTCTGGTAAGTTTCTGAAAACAAAATACATAGTCAAATATAGAAAGTTTGACTATGAGATAACATTATTGATTTTTTAAAAATTTAAAACATAGGCTCAGTGCCTGTAGCTCAAGTGGCTAGGGCTCCAGTCACATACACCGGAGCTGGTGGGTTCAAATCCAACCTGAACCTGCCAAACAACAATGACAACTATAACCAAAAATAGGGAGGTGCTGTGGCAGGCCCCTGTAGTCCTAGCTACTTGGGAGGCTGATGCAAGTGGATTGCTTCAGCCCAAGACTTTGAGGTTGCTATGAGCTGTGACACCATGGCATTCTACCCAGGGCGACATCTTGAGACTTTGTCACAAAAAAAAAAAAAAAAAAAAAATTAAAACATAGTAAAAGATAGTTTTATTAAATGTCTAAAATATATCATGATATTATCTTAATTCTCACCAGAAAAACAAACAAACAAAAAGCAAACTTTGACCCATGTAAATTTCCTACATTACAGTTGAGGAAACATGGATTTAGGGAAGTTAAATAACTTGTCTTAATTCATCAGCCAATTAGTAATAAAACTAAGATTGAAACTCAGACATGCCACCTAACATTTAAATACTACACCTCTGAAATGATTACCACCTCTGGTATTTATGCTTTCTTAGAATAAATCTTGCAAGTTGGTTTTTGACTAGGGAGGGAAAGAGTGTTCATGACAGCCAGGAGTAATAGAGCTGGCTGGATGTTTCAGATGAGTTACCTAGAATCATTTGCTCTCCCCCATGAACTGTAATAGCCTACCTATATCATAACAGACTACAATTCCCATGAAGGGAATTGTCTTTTTTATCTAAAATCCAGCCCAGTGCCTTGCAGACACAAGGTGGCCATAAAGTTCCTGTGCATTACACACTATTTTAAACTGCACATGAACTTGATGGCCACCCTGTATAAGGAATCAAATTGTTCAATGTTAGGAATGCAGTCTTTGATTTCCTTTCTCCTAATTCAGAGAAAAGCCACCAGACTATGATGGCTCAAGGAAGTGCAGAGGTCTCTAAAATGCAGCAAGTCTCCACTTCAGTGTAGAAAGTAGCCTGGGCTCTAGTCAAGCAGTCAAGACTTCAAACAGATCAAGTAAGAGACTACACAGTAATCCTGGTGTGAAATAATGAAGACTGGAGGCAAGTATTCTCTAAAGATTAAGAGAAATGTGCTGGCTGATTGACTTGAGATATAAAAAAGGAGAACTAATAGACCTTGGTGATTTATTAAATGTAGATACTAAAGGAAGGGAAGCCAAAGCTAATACCAGTATTTCTGATTTGGTCAACAGGGTGACCATTGTTCCCATTCAGCAAATCTGGGAATAGAGACTGGTTTGAGTGACAAGCAGAGTAATGATGAACAATGGACTTTGCTTTGTTCTGTGTAGTATTCCTGATGCCTAGGATTCTTATCTCACAGATCAATACTAGCTCACTGTATCAATCCTCACAGATTCAATAACTCTTTGAATGTTGAATGAAGTTCAAAGATGTTTATAAAAGTGCTACTTAAAGAACAACAACCATAATAAAAGGGGGCGGTGCCTGTGGCTCATTGAGTAGGGCACCGGCCCCATATACCGAAGGTGGCGGGTTTAAACCAGGCCTTGGCTGAACTGCAAAACAGAAAAATAGCCAGGAGTTGTGGCGGGCGCCTGTAGTCCCAGCTACTCGGGAGGCTGAGGTAAGAGAATAGCCTAAGCCCAGGAGTTGGAGGTTACTGTGAGCTGTGATGCCAAGGCACTCTACCGAGGGTGATAAAGTGAGACTCTGTCTCTACAAAAAAATAAAAAAATAAAAATAAAAAAAGGAACAACATAAATAGCCATCTTGCAGAATGATTAAGCAAATTATATAATAATTTGCCAAGAGAATGTCAAATGTCTACCATCAAAAACTGGCCAGAAAAAAACACACATGATCAGGCATTCATAACTTTAAGTGTCCTCTCAGAAAACTGCTAATGGATTTTGTAGGAAAAAACTCTTATTCTCCTAAATAAAGTACTGACTCAGCAATGAATTGAAAACATAAATATAATATGGGTAGTTGAATAAAAGAACTTTTATTACTTAGTTTTAAATAATTTAGATCAAAGAAGGTTTGTAACAAAAAATAAACATTCATCTTCATTATCTCAGTAGACCCTTGTACAGTAAAGACTTAAATAATAACTTATACATGCATTGCCTCCATAACACCTTTTTGGTCATATGAAAATCATTGTAAAAGTCGTACCTGGTCTTAAGATCTTCAAGGTCTTCAGAGAAAATAGCATAATTTTTAGTTAGGAATGTTCCCAGATAGTTATCCTCTATACCCAAATCTTTAAGAAAGAGGAGTATTTGCTTTACATCTTTTTCAAAATCCAGTCTTAGAAGGAGGTTGGCTGCATCTGGATGTTTTTCTATCTTGGACAGATCCACTCCTATTATAAATTATAAATATTGTTTGAAGATAACTTCTTAGTTCAGCCATTAAACTTCATACATAAAAGCAAAAGAAATTACTGATGGAGATCAATACCTATTCAAAGCAGAACTGAGGTAGATCAATAGAAGCTTCTAAATAAATTTTAAACTAAATTGGTTATTGAAATAAAAACAAATTAAAATAGAAACAACAGTATTTATTTCAAAGTTAGTAGAAACACAGCATGCTAAACTTCTCCCCAAATAAATTCACTCTGTCATACTGACACAAGATCATTATCTTTGTCTGTGGTGTCTTGAATATTATTTGAGGATGCTTTTGAGCTCCTCAAGTTCTCAATTGTAAATGCTCAACTGGTAATTCTGGGAGATAACAAACACCGTGAATAAACTGTATAAACTGTAACTTTCTTTGAAGTCGTTACCATTTCCTTAGTTATAAGCGTCATTTAAAAAACATGCTTATAGGCTCAGTAACTATAACCCAATGGTAACAGGGCTAGCCACATACACCGAGGGTGGCAGGTTTGAACCTAGCCCAGGCCAGCTAAAACAACTGCAACAAGGAAATCGCTGGGCACTGTGGTGGGTGCCCGTAGTCCCAGCTACTTGGGAGGCTGAGGCAAGAGAATCGCTTAAGCCCACGGGTTTGAGGTTGCTATGACCTATGATGCCACAGACTCTGTCTCAAAAAAAAAAAAAAAAAACAATAAAAAAAAATGCTTATAAGACCCTTCAGAGGGGGAATAAAAATGATCCTATGCCTTATTTATCTGAACTCTCCAGGTCTTTAGCATAAAGACAAGTACCTTGAAGGAACTTTAAAAATGAGCAAGAAAAAAAAAAGGAGCAAGAACAAGTGAACACATAACCTTCTAAGTCAAAGGTTCTCAACCTGTGGGTCGCCCCTTTGTTCCGTTTGTAACAACATGGCAATTAGGAAGACTGAGAACCACTGCTCTAAATATACAACAAAGCAGTAAGTACACAGCTTTCAACCATCGCGTGTTTCCACACTTAGGTAATCTAAGTAAATGAGAGAAAGAACGGGAGAGAAAGGATAAAAAGCAGAGAAGCCAAGCTGTCATTTCAAAGCCTTCTTTAGCTACAAATATAATTAGATTTCAGGATTAATTAGTTAGGGAATGAAAGTAATCTATAATTCAAAATTCTCATTAAAATAGTATTATTTTCCTCTAATTTTTCCTTTCATTTGATTAAAATAAAAAATAGGAAAAGGGGGCTATTCCTCATCTTTAGAATAAACATTTGAAGCTGATATAAAATGTTAAGTTTAGACTCAAATTTCGTATTCTTTTTCTTGAGACCACGTCTCAAGCTGTTGCCCTGGGTAGAGTGTCGTGGTATCATGGTTCGCAGCACCTCCAACTCGGGCTCATGTGATTATCTTGCCTCACTTTTTTCTATTTTTAGCAGAGATGGGGTCTCACTTTTGCTCAGGCTGGTCTTGAACTCCTGAACTCAAGCAATCCACCCGCTTTGGCCTCCCAGAGTGTTAGGATTACAGGTGTGAGCCACCGCGCCTGACAAATTTCATATTCTTAACAATATTTCTTAAATTTAAAAATAATTCTCAAACTGATTTCTAGAGGCAACTTCACATCTTTAAACATAAATTCAATGTAATAAAAGCCTTCTTTCCTTAACAGCATCTATAATCATAAAAATAAATTATATTTAACTCTAAACACTTAGATCCAAATATAATTCTAAATCCAAATTTCTTGGCATAAAATAGGTATTGATAAGATGGTCATAAAGAGCAAAACAGATTAAATACACACACAGAGAATGAAGATCAGAAACAAAGAACTAAAAACATTTACTAACAATAACAATGGCATTTAATATTTGGATACAATTGACTACTCCTTAAAATATAATGAGGCCATTGGCTATAATTTTGGAAGAAAAAAAAAAAGGCCAGGTGCAATGGCTCATGCCTATAATCTTAGCTCTATAGGAGGCTGAGACAGGAAGATCCCTTGAGCTTAGGAGTTTGACACCAGCTTAAGCAAGAGCAAGACCCTGTCTTTATTAAAAAAAAAAAAAAAAGAAAGAAAGAAAGAAAAAAAGAAAAAATTAAAAATTCTGTTTATATCTTATATAAAAATTAATTTTAGATAAAGAATCTACATGGATATTAACTCCACTGGAAGAAAACAGAACTTAAAAAATAGTATTAAATTTAACTAGAGAAAAGTATAAAACCTACGTATGGCTTCCCATGACATATATTTAAGTAGAAAAAGGTAAGGAAAGCTGTTCACCAAAATGGTGAACATATATACAAAGTTCATGGTTAGGGAACAGAATTGGGGATGGCGAGAGGACATGAGGTCTTTCTCTTGTAATATCTGTACTTTTAACAACTAGATGTAATTCTTTTTATAATTTAAAATATTAATAGAAAAATAAATCCAATTTATTTATGGATAAATAAGTAAGATGGAAACCAGACCAATTCCAAAAATCTGAGGCAGTTTCAAAAATTCCCTGGGGGGGCAGGGGATGCTTTAAAAATAACACAAAGGCTTCAGACTTCAAGTTTAAGTATTATAGCCTACATAAGTGAAGTGCCTTGCTCAGCAGGAGCTGTCACACCCTGACTGTGACAGAACAAAAATCCCGAAAAGCTGCTTCTTAGCAGCAAGGGGAGAGCAGAATCTCATCAGGAGTGCATACTGCTCTCAATACAAATCATATGGACTCACTTCATTTCACTGACTTGAAAAAATAAGTCACTGAATGCCTACTGAAGACCAGAACTTCTGACCAGAACTTCTGTTAGGTGCTGCAGATATTAAAAAATTAACAACACATGGTCCTAACCTGGAGGTAATTAGTCTAGTCAGGCTTTATTTCATCAGTTCAGTAACTATAAATATTACCACTGTATTTACTTATCGTTACATATATTTAGCATATTAATCAGGGTCTGGCAGGCAACGTAACTTGCCCTGGGAAGTACAAATGGAAGGAACTGTAATGAAGAGACTCCGCAAACTGGTGTGAGCAGCATTAAGGGAACAAACAAGAAGACTACCAGCACAAGAGACAGGAGGCAAAATGGCAGTTGGAAGCTATTAAGGGCTGGTGGGGGAGCTGTTGCCATGGAGTGAGGCAGCTACAGGACCCAAAGGAGGGAAGGAACAGGGGAAAAACACCCCCACCTGACTCCTCTACTTAGATGTTTCTGAAGCCTTGCTACTTCGTCAAATAAAAGCCATTCCCTATATATCTGAGTAACTTGGCAGAGGGAGAGATAAGCCAATAATTACAAGAGTATAATTAGTGCTACAGGCAATGTATGTAGGGAGTGCAGTGAGATAAAAGCTTGAGGAGGGTCGCTCTTGTCTACAAGGTCAAGAAGACACTTTAGATGTTCCTTGGACGTGAGTTCAGTTCTTCAGCTGTCAGAGTTGGCCAAAGAAGGGACGTGGCAAGTGACGAAGCTGAAAAAGAAGCAGAGACCAGAGCGGGAAGAGTTTTGATGTTGTGGGAAGGTTTTGAAGGATTTAAGTAGGTCACTGACATAGTCAGATTACCATTTTAGAAAGAATGCTAATTATAGAGAGGTTATCAGAGCCAATATCCTGATGAGATTATCAAGTTAGGAGGCTACTATAGTCATTCAGCTACATATATAAATGAGAACCTAAATGAAGGGAGTGACTATAGGATGAGAGAAGCGGAAGGATTTGAATGAAATGAAGGCAAAGTCCATAGAATGGTGCTAAATTAGAGATAAGGAGTGAGGGGAAAAAAGCAATAATTAGGCCGGGTGTCGTGGCTCACTCTTGTAATCTTAGCACTATGGGAGGCAGAACTCAAGAGTTCAAGAACAGCCTAAGCAAGAGTGACCCCCATCTCTACTAAAAATAGAAAACTAACTGGGTGTTGCAGTGGGCACCTATAGTCCCCACTACTTAGGAGACTAAGGCAGGAGGATCACTTGAGCCTAAGAGTTTGAGACTGCTGTGAACTGTGACTCCACAGCACTCTGCCCAGGGCCAGGGTATCAGAGACTATGTCTCAAAAAAAGTAAAAATCAAGAATGACCCCTAAAGTTTCTACCAGAGCAAAGGTTTTCTCTTTTTCCTTTCCTGTTAAAAAAATTACCTCTCCAAAATATGTGGAATGAGAAACAAAAAATAAACAACCTCTTTGATGAAATAAGATTAATCTATATCTCCAAACCACCGTGAATGAAAAATGATGAAAGAGAGGTAAAAGACTGATCAGAGAGGAGAAATAGGAAACTCAAATGAGGATCTGACACACAAGCTCAAAAAACTCAAGGTTCAGAAGTTGGAATCCCTAGAGATCTGAGTATAGGCTGAAACTTGGGGATTGTGTATGACTGTGTCTCAAGAACTCAGGAACTGCCCCTCCGGCTCCCATGCCTTATCTATTCCATTCCTCTCAATCCTCCAGAAGAAAGGAGGCTCATTCTCTCTCTCTTTTTTTTTTTTCCAAAGAAAGCAGAAAAATAATTTATTCCAAAAGATGGCAGAAACATGAAATTCATCCTGAAAATACTTTGGTATAATTCTGTTGGGATAGATCTTCGCTCTGAACACATTCTCCTACTCACAGCCCCACTGGAATCTTGTTTGTCTTGCAGCAGTATTTAAACTCTTTGTTGATTCCAATGCTACAAGAAGACAGAAGCCATCGAAGAGGCTCATTATCTGGGAAAACTCAACTACAAGCAGCACAAAACCCAGAGAAAATAGGAAAAGCAAAAGGTTGCAGTAATAGACTGAAAATAGGAAGACTAAATGGAAGTTTGCAGTGAGGTTCCATTGGCTGCTTTTCATCCAGATCCCAGTGTAACCGACTAGTCAATCAGCTAAGACAGGTATGGAGAAGGCCTTGAGAGAACCTACCCAAGTCAAAAGGACTGGGCTCCAGGAGGAAAGCCAAGTTTAATATGACAAACAGGGAGCAGTGCTGTATGCACTCTAGGGAAATGGAATAACACATCATCCAATAGGGCTCATTGGGAAAAACTGTCCTGAAAGGCTATTGAAAGGAGTGGGAAAATTTAACTCTAAAAACAAAAAACTTATCAAATGAAAAACAAAGCAATTATTAATTCCAGGAAAATAAAAAAAAATTGTACCAGAAGGCAAACAATCCTACTACATTTCTTAGAGCAGCTAGCAATATTTAGAGTCATTATATAATCAATGTCTAATGATCTATCTAAAAAACTGTAACATAACTGTATTAGAATTGAAGAAAATACAGCAAAAGTATGTGTATATATGTATGAGATTAACTGATGTCTAAAACTGATGACCCAAGCAAAGGCACTGTAAATAATTACTTAAAAATGTGGAGGCTGAATACAAACAGAAAGAATGGTAAAGGTGATAAATCTGAGGAATGAGATTTAACATCAGAAAGGATGAAGCAAGGAATAAGGTTTTTCACTAGCAGCTTTTTCACACTATTTAACTTTTGCTTATATGTGTGTACTACTTTGAAAACATTAAGATGTTAACTTAAAAAGGTAAAAATAAATGAAGAGTATAGTCAACCTATAGGTTAGTCAAACTTACCTAAAAGCACTAATTTCTGCAGAGTCTCAGAATGATCTACATAGTCTCGGAGTGTGAATGAACCTGGGGGCAATGGAGGGTCTGCAATAATCTGAACAGCCTCCTCCTCAGAAACTGGCTGCAATGGTGATAATGGAGGCAAGTCATCCAGTCCTTTGAGAGAAAGCAGCAAGTTAGTACACCAATATGCACACTTAAAACTTTTTCTACAGAGACTACCTCTTTCCCTAATTTGCTTCTTTCAATGGGTAAATCTTAGAGTCATTTCAGAATTAAATATCTAAGAAGTCTAAGGGTTAAGGTTACAACTATTTAAAAAGACCATCTACTGTTGTCCAAGAGAAGAAATCTGTGGGTAAGTTTTAAAGCATTGTATAACTCCTTCCTTCACTTTTTTTTTTTTTTTTTTTTGTAGAGACAGAGTCTCACTTTGTCACCCTTGGTAGAGTGCTGTGCAGGCACAGCTCATAGCAACCGCCAGCTTCTGGGCTTAGGTGATTCTCTTGCCTTAGCCTCCCGAGCAGCTGGAACTACAGGCTCCCGCCACAACGCCCAGCTATTTTTTGATGCAGTTTGGCCAGGGCTGGGTTTGAACTCCCCACCCTCCGTATATGGGGCCGGCGCCCTACTCACTGAGCCACAGGCGCTGCCCTCCTTCCTTCACTTTTAATTGTTAATTAAGAATGCTGAAGATCACCTGAATTTCAAGTGCAGTTTGAAAAAGAAATTGAGTCTATCACACCCTGTTAAATTGGCCAAAAGTACACATATTCCAACAGTCTAAACTGCAGGTGTTAAAGTCATCACATCTGAAATGTCTTTGTTTTGATCCAATACCCTCTGTCCAAGTTATTCTCAAAATATGTCTTTGCCAAGGACAATCTGACCCTCTCCCGTACAGCCTTGATTTTGTTTTTTGTTTCTTTTTAACACAGTATGGAAGAGACAACTGTAACTTACTTTGAGCTAAGAAACTGAGATTGTGAACTTTTGTTCCAGTTTTTGCTTCTCATCACTCACTAACTACTCTTTTTCATCTTTTATAGCTGAACTTTTCTACCTTTTCCCTCCCACATTTCTTTCATATTCTACTTATACCCTAATATTATTTTGCTTAAAGTGAAATATTCCTAGCATAGAAGGAAAAGCACAGGAAGGACAGGACTGACCAAAGACGACAGGAGGGAACTTCTTGGAATAATATAACTTCTATTTATTGTATGTGCTGGTTGTTATACAACTAAATGCATATGTCAAAATTTATAGAACTGAATACCCTCAAAGTTGAATTTTACTTGACATAAATTATACCTTAATAAACCTAATTACTATCAGAAAAAAATTTTAAACAATAATCTAAACAATATTTAGGAAGCAAATGTTACAGAGAGAGCTATAAAATAATCTTATCAACCACCAACTTTTCTTCTTAGCCAATAAAATAAAGGTCTGATAGAAGTAAATAAATAGAAGTGACATTATTCTTTTTCTTGCCTGGTATAAAATATGACCTGAAATAAGCTAGGAGAATGTAAACAGGTAGCTTGTTCAAAGGGGGGACTTTTCTGCAAGTTCAGAATTACCTTCTAAAGACAGCTCAGAATCAAAGTTGTGTATCTTTTGTATCTTCTGTGACTGTTCCCTCATGGAAGGAAGCAGACTATTTTGGGCAGGATAATTCCCTTGACCCTTTGAGTTGGTCGGTTGGGAACTATTCCATAAGGAGGAAGTCTGGTAAGTCCTAAACCCCCACTGGAGAAAGTAATTGTCAGAGGACATCTGAGGTTGAGCAGAAAAGCCAGGTAACCATGTTTTTACTCGTCTTGTAAAATGTTTTGTAAGTTGTGCAGCATTAATGAAGCTACTTGATTTAATTGAGTTGAACCATCTGGGTATCTGTTGGGCTGCCAGGGCCATTTTTCTTAAAGTAGCCTAAAAAGAAAAAATAGAACTGTCACAAGAAAAGCAACTTATTTACTTACATGTTTAAAGAAGTATGCAAACAACAAAAAGATAAATTGGAAACTACTTTTTTTCTAAATGAAAGGTGTTTAAATACTGTATATTTATTTATTTGAAACAGAGTTTCACTATGTCACCCTGGTAGAGTACCATGGTGTCACAGGTCACAGCAACCTCAAACTCTTGGGTTTAAGCAATTTTCTTGCCTCAGCTTCCCAAGTAGCTGGGACTACAGCTACCCACCACGATGCCCAGCTATTTTTTTGTTGTTGGCAGTTGTCGGTGTTTAGCTGGCCCAGGCTGGGTTCGAACCTGCCAGTCTTGGTGCATGTGGCTGGCAGCGTAACCACTGTGCTACAGGCGCCAGGCCAAGTACTGTACATTTAGATAGACTAAAATAATAATTTAGATAGGCAGTGAAATGTTTCTTATGCACAGGAAAAGCCTAAAATGAGGCAGTCTCGGTAAAAAACCAAAAGATAGGAACTTCTGAACTGGAAAAATAAATACACATTTTGCAATTTAACAAAAACCAAAATCACTGGGCGGCACCTGTGGCTCAGTGGGTAGGGTGTTGGCCCCATATACTGAGGGTGGCGTGTTTGAACCCAGCCCCGGCCAGCTAAAACAGCAGTGGTAACTGCAACAAAAAGTAGATGGGCATTGGGGCGGGCCCTGTAGTCACAGCGACTTGGGAGGCAGAAGCAAGAGAATTGCTTAAGCCCAAGAGTTTGAGGTTACTGTAAGCTGTGATGCCATAGCACTCTACAGAGGGTGACAAAGTGAGACTCTCAAAAAACAAACAAACCAAAATCACTGATGTAAGAGAACATTTGAAACAAAAATCTGTATATGTAGATGTTAAAATTACAGCCAAACTCAATAATCTCTGTTAACGTAATCATTTAAAGAAAATTAATGTGGTGTCATCAGCCAGGCATTGTGGCAGGCGCCTGTAGTCCCAGATACTTGGGAGGCTGAGGCAGAAGACTCACTTGAGCCCAATTGTTTGAGGTTGCTGTGAGCTATATGACACCATGGCATTCTACCCAGGGTGCCAGAGGGAGACTCTGTCTCAAAAAAAAAAGAAAGAAAGAAAAATAATGTGGTGCTACTAACTGTTCTTGAAATTTGGTTTGAAGGACTCTTAAGAAGCACACTGCTATCAAAGTAATACTGAATTACTGAAATACATTTTATGTGTATGAGTTAGTCACAAAAAACAGAAAACCACTTTGTCATAAATGAATCATCACAATATTAATCAGTGCTATACAGAACAGTCGAGGCTGTTTCTTGCTTCATCTTCAGAGGTGAACACTGTTGATTATTTTACAGATAAAGCTGTTCTTCAAGGGATTTGAACACAACCACTTTTGTCAAATTCTGCTTCAGTGTAGGAAATAAGAAAAAAAACCTTTGAAAAAGAAGGTTTGCAATTTTGTTCAAAAATAGCAAACAAAGTGATGGACATAAATAAGCAACTAGCAATGAGTATTTTGAATATTTTGATAGAAAAAATAGATGTTTTCAAAAAGATTTTTTTTTCTTTTTGAGACATAGTCTCACAATGTCATCCCAGGTAGTGTATCACAACTCATAGCAACCTCAAACTCTTGGTCTTAAGCAATTCTCTTGCCTCAGCCTCCCAAGTAGCTGGGACTACAGGTGCCCGTCACAACACCCCTGTATTATTTGGTTTTAGTTGTCATTATTGTTTGGCAGGCTCAGACTAGATTTGAACCTACCAGCTCTGGTGTATGTGGCTGGCGCACTAGCTGCTGAGCTGCAGGCGCTGGGCCCCAAAAAGATTTTTTATCAGGAAAGGTATTAAGCTCCACGAAGATGAAGAAATTTTATATTTAGCCAGCTATAATAATTAGAAAGGCAAATTTAATACATGCCATCTTATATTAAATAAGATATTCCATATAAACCCAGCATGGAGTCCAGCATATGAGAAATGTTCAATAAATGTTAGCCATTATTATTGATTATATAATCAGGTACATATGAATGCTTCCAAATTAATTAATGCTTACAAGTTTTTGCTTTGTTTCTCTATGTAATGAAAAGCAGCTTCTTTTATCTTCTAAGTTAGACCAAATGCTATGTATTTGAGGCTCTAATTTCTCTTTGGAGATTTGTAGTTTGGGGAAGTTTGCTGAAAGAGATTTACAAATGTGAAGTGATTTTAGAAAAGAAATAAGCGGCTCGGCGCCTGTGGCTCAACGGGCTAAGGTGCCAGCATCTAGCCCGGGCCTGCCAAACAATGACGGCTGCAACCAAAAAATGGCCAGACATTGTGGTGGGCGCCTGTAGTCCCAGCTACTTGTGAGGCGGAGGCAAGAGATGTGCTTGAGCCCAGGAATTGGAGGTTGCTGTGAGCTGTGATGCCACAGCACTCTACCCAGGGCAACAGCTTGAGGCTCTGTCTAAAAAAAAAATAAACGAAAAGAAATAAGCACTCACAGGCTGTCACTCTGGGAGACAGAGGTAGGTGGCTTGCTTGAACTCACCAGTTCAAGACAGCCTAAATAATAGTGAGACTCTCTCTACTAAAAATAGAAAAACTGGCCAGTTGTGAACAGTGACTATAGTCTCAGCTACTGGGAGGCTGAGGCAGTAGGATTGCTTGTGCCCAACATGTGACACTAGGGCACTCTGGGCAACAGAGTGAGACTCTGTCTCAAAAAAAAAAAAATAAGATTAGAAGCTGAGGCAGGAGGACAGCTTGAGCTCAGGAGTTCCAGGCTTGTTTGAGTGAGAGTGAAACCCCCTACTCATGAAAAAAATGGAAAAACCCAGTTGGGTGCTGTGGCCAGCACCTGTAATCCCAATGGCTTCAGAAGCTGAGGCAGTAGGATGCCCACAGCCCAAATCTGAGATTGCAATGAGCTATGAGGCCATTGCACTGTTCATGGCACAGAGTAGAACTCTGTCTCAACCAATAAAAAAGAAAAAAAAAAAAAACATTCATAATAAACTTCTGGGATAGGTGATTTTTGTTAAATTTTGGTAGGAAACGACCTCCAAATCTTCCACAAACTCTCCCTCAAATCTACAACATTCATTCTGTGCATATAATGGCACTAAATTGGACTCCAGAAGCCCTCAGTTATGCTACTTTGACAGAACTTAAGTTTCTGGAGGTGGTCTAACAAAATGTCTGGTCCTTGATAGGGGTTTAAGAACCATTCTTCAACTAATATTTTTTAAAAGTTAAGGGTAAAATAAAGTGATTCTTATGGTCCCTATTAGAATTTTGACTTCTGAGTTGTTCAAAGCACTCTATTCTACTTCAAAACGATCTCCTGAAACCAGAAATTCACTCTGAAGCCTTTCCAGACTCAATACCTCTCCCATATGGGGGAGACTCACTTTTAAACTCCATCTGTATTCATTAAAAGGTCTCCATGCACACGACTAATGTTTATCCCTTCATTTGTCATTTACAAGTTCACTGCTCTGTATGCTTTTCAACGACTGACGAACTGTTCCTTCAGGAGAGCAGGGCTGGGTTTCATTTCTGGAGTCCCCTCCCTTGCCCAGAGCCTGGTACTGCTCTGTTGTTTTGTATAATGAAAATGGATCAATGGCACGTATGGTTAATTCACTTGCTTACACAGTATCCAAAGCGGATAAGGCATTTGAGGTGTGTACAAAAGCCTTGCAAAGCGTAACGGTGAGTATTTAATACGACACTTTAGTCAGGAAAATTAAAGGAGACCCTTAAAGAACTTCTTAGACCACTAAAATATTTTATTATCAACTGTGCCTAGATCTTTGCTAGGAAGGGGCATTGTAAGAGTTTTTAGAGCGTTCCAGATTTCCACCTCAGAAAGGCTGTAAGCGAAATCCGGAGATGGAAGGAGAGGGTGGCTTGGTGAGAACCGGCCTCTCCAGTGAGGTTAGCCTGACGTCCGCTTTAGGCCATTTCAGTTCCCCAAACCGAACTTCCGCAGGAAGCCAGTTCACAGGGCGGGCCTCCTTCTGCGTCCTTCACAGAGTGAACAAATAAACAAGCATGGTTGGGTTTTCCATCAAATCAGCCGGGGGAAAACAAAACACGAAGCTAGTTACCCTCGCCGGGGCCGCCAAGGCCTGAAGGCCGTGAGGCCGGGAGGCGCGGCCTGGACCGGGTGGGCGCGGACCCGAACCCCCACCAGGAGCTCGCCCCTCGCGCTCCTGCGGCCTCTGCTTTACCTGTGGCCAGGCCTGTGCCTTCTCGCGGGTCCGCAGTGACCGACAAACTCGCCGGGCCGCGCGCACCGTCCGGCCGAGCCGCACGCCGCCGGTCCGCCGGGCCAGCCCCGCGCCGCCGCGCTCTCTGGCCCACGTGGGCTGCGGCCGGAGTGAGCGAGACCATCTGCCGGGCTGCGCGGGGGAGAGCGGGGGGCGTGCGGCGGGGAAGAGCCGGCCGGGGGCCACAGTTGCACTTCTCCCCCTCGCCACTTTCCTCACATCTTACGTGTTGGTAGTGTGAAGGCTCCTTGAGCGCCCACAGATGCCTCTGCCAGCACGCCAGCTCGGGTATGGCTGGCGGCGGCCCCCGCCCGAGGCCGCGGTGGCGGCGCCGCGACCCCGCCCTCCCGCGCCTGTCCTTCCCTCGCCTCCCAGCCTTTGCTGGGCGCCAGACCCGGCCTCGCTGTCCGTCTGCTCGCTTGCTGCGGCTTGTCACCCTCGGGGTCCCAGCCTTCGTGGGCTGGGGCCGCCGCTGCCGCGGCAGGACGGGGAGGCGGGCCATGGCGTCCTGCGTGGGGAGCCGGACCCTGAGCAAGGATGATGTGAACTACAAGATGCATTTCCGGATGATCAACGAGCAGCAAGTGGAGGACATCACCATTGACTTCTTCTACCGGCCGCACACCATCACCTTGCTCAGCTTCACCATCGTCAGCCTCATGTACTTTGCCTTCACCAGGTAAGTCGCCGGGCAGCGCAGGGGGCGCGCTCGAGGGCGAAGCGAAGAGGCGGGCGGGAGGAGGTGGCGAGGAGGGTGGCCCGGCGTGGCTCTGGGGCGAGGAAGCCGGGTGACTGCTTCGCTCACACACTCTCAGACGCGCCACCCACGCAGCTTCTCCACCCGTCCGCCCGGAGTCTCACGGTACACCCAGCCCTTTAGCCCAAGCCCACACTCCCCCACCTCTCAGTGCCACTTCTCCCATAGAGCGCCTCCAGTTACACCAGGAAACCACGCGAGTCACTCAGCACTATCGCCCCCCTCTCCCCCCCCGCACGTAGCATCTCTCCACACACATCACGACACGGGCCCCTCCTCTGCAGCCGCTCCAGCCTCCGTCCCACCCAGCACACTGCATGAATCATCTCGTATGCACCACTTTCAGCACACACCACCACGTAAAACATCTCGGTGCACAGCGCCCGCACCAGACACAGGCCCAGGACACAACCGAGATGCCTTTGCACACGTGAGGTGTCCCCATGAGAGCTTTCCCGTGCAGCATCTCCCGTGTACACTGCACACAAATCATCTAGCATAACCTTTCTGTTGGCTTCAAACACTACAATCTGCACCACATCACAAACTGCCACTCTAAGCGCACACATTACAGTTGACCTTTGCTATCCAGCACGGTCCACCACCCATCGCCTTCTCTGTGCATTGCTGCGTAGACCCCAGCCCACCCCTCGCCACACAGCGCACACCCTGCCTGTTCACCTAACATATATGCTGAAGTGAGATCTTGTCAAGCAATTTTAATAGTGCCTGCTGCATAGTAAACCCTGTATGTGTTAAACGAATGAAACATATAAACCTTACACAACGTAAAACCACTTTCTTGTTCCCCTGAAAACCTACACACATGTTCAAAGCACTTCTAAGATATACCTGTTCAAAGCAGCTGCTCTGCTTGACTCTTGAAGGCTCACATCATGTGACTCTGTGGCACTGCACTATGGTCCCCAATCCCAGAACTAATTCATGGACAGTTCATAAGGGACATACACTGTGATTCTTACTTAAAAGGATTTATGTTTTCTAAACAAACCTCTTCTAAGAACTCACGCCTGCCTCATCATTATGGCTTAAGAGACCAACCTAGAGTAGTGGAGTTTTGGAGCCACACTGTTAGTTCCAGAACTGGCTGTGTGTCCTTGGTTAAATTACTGAACCTTGGTCTGAAACTCAGTGGCCACACCTGTAAAATGGTGTTTAAAATACATACTTAACCTCGTATTAGGGTTGAATATGTATGAATGCATTTAGCAGAGTTCCTGGTATATGATGTATAATTCATTGTCAGTTAGCTCTCTCCCAATATTTTTACCCAAGAATCAAGATTGTCAGTCAGCAGAAAATGTCTAGAGCAGTGGTTCTCAACCTTCCTAATGCCGTGGCCCTTTAATTCAGTTCCTGTGGGTTGTGACCCACAGGCTGAAAACTGCTGGTCTAGAGGTACATTCAGTAGTCACGGGGATTGAGAGAACTTCTAGTTTTAGTTGGCAGAGGCAGGGTTAAAGGTTACAAAATGTATTGCAACATATGTGACAGCATTGTACTACAAAAAATGAATTGTCTCCTACACACAGGCTTGTGCACACATACTCACAACTACCAGCAGTGCCTCCCTTGGGAATCACTGTAATTTTTAGATTTTCATAAAATTAATATCCTCCCACATCATAGTTGTTCCTCACCTCCATAATTCATTTGACTCTTGGTTCTTGTTATGTGTTTATCTATTCACCTACATCTATATAAAGGCATAAAGCATAAGACACATTTACTTACTCTTGAATGATTAAGGGATACTGACGCTATCATTGTAAAGTCTGCTGCTACTGCAACAGGTTAAGACCAGACCTTTCCACAGTATCTGCCCAGATGTACTTGTAGCTTTGGGAGAAATCAGTCTGCTGCCTGGTTATGGTTAATGCTCAAATACTTCATATGTTACTTTCATCATGTTGCTGAATAGCTGTTTGGCCACTTCCTTTTGTTAAGCTTCAGTTTCCGTATCTGAGTGTAAAATGAAAATTCCAATACTAATACTTCATAGGATTGTCATGAGGATTAAATTCATCTTTTTAGATAATCTGTGTTTAGCTCAGTACATGGCAAAAGTGCTTGATAAACATAAGTAGTTAGCACATGATTACATTATATTCTAATGCCTTCTAAATTATATTTGTTACTGAATGAAAATGTAGAGTGCTCTGTAATTGAGAAAGGATAAAGGCATTGGAAAGTACACATTGGATAACATACATGCTTGTTTCACATCAACTTCAGTTTAATTCCATCTATTGTGTAGATTGGAAATGATGGAGTTAGGGAGTTTTCTTTGGAAATTAGAAAATTAATTATGATATTTTATTTTAAATAATGAGAGGCAAGAATGAGCAATTTGTTTCAACCTTTTATCTTTTTTTTTTTTTTTTTTTTTTTTTGGGGTCTCACAGCAACCTCAAACTCTTGGGACCAAGCGATTCTCCTGCCTTAGCCTCCCAAGTAGCTGGGACTATAGGCTCCTGCCACAACACCCAGCTATTTTTAGAGACAGAGTCTCTCTCTTGCTAAAGCTGGCTTAGAACCGTGAGCTCAGGCAATCCATGCACCTCGGCCTCCCAGAGTGCTGGGATTACAGGCATGAGCTACTGTGCTCAGCCTTCAACCTTTTATCTTTAATATTATTCTAGGCCCTTTCAAAAGAAATTCCTCTTCCCGTCTGCTAATATAGAAACTCACATTCTTCTGAAATTTTCCTTTTACACCATATTCTGCCAACATAGTTGATAAATGGGAGCAGTGAAAGTATAAGAAAGGAGTATGAATTTTAACAGCTTGCCAAAAGTAATAAGAAAAATCATAATCTGAACCTCAGACTATGGCCTTTTCCAAAAATAACAATTTTATTTCTTCTACTAATTTCAAAAAGAGATGAAAATCACACAATGAAGATTTAATAACAAGTTTCACTATATGTAATATCATAAGCACCATTAATAGAATTCTAACTCACTTTTGCAATGATTTGTGATTCTTTTAGTGTGACATTACAGTGATAGCTCAATCATCCTCTATAAAGATTGAAAGTAATGACTTCATAAATGAAAATTATTCATTCTGTGCTCTTTTGTGATATTATCTCTAATACCTTAAACTTACTTTACAAGGATTATTGCTGGATAAACTTTTAGTGCAATTCTTTCAGTAGAACTTTTAAAATGTATCTTAAAAGTTTGTTTTACAGAGACTTTTTATTTAAAAGAGCAAGAAGATAGAATACTTTGGAGATGTCATATTATTAGGATGTGATATTATCAGTACCTGGAAAATGTTACATGCTGCAGAGACCCAGCAAGAATTTAGTATTACAAAGGATTAGACACCTTACACAGAAGTCTGAGACAAGATTGAATTTATCAAGTAGTTCTTTTGTTACATGGCAACTGGGCCAACTCACTGTTAAATCATAGTGTCTAAACTTCTGTACTTATCAGCATTATTAAAGATAAAATCAGATGCTATATAATTATTTCTCTCTTTTGCCTCATTTTGGAATATGTATGTTTTTATACCTTAGATTAGTGGTTCTCAACCTGTGGGTCTCGACCCCTTAGTAACAATGAAAATACATCACGGCATTAGTAAGGTTGAGAACCATTGCCTTAGACTTGTAGGCACATGTCTCTTAAGTTTATTCACCCAAAGTGGGGCAGGAAAAAATTTTGTCTTGGGCTGAAAGTATGATTGATAATTACTGAGGTACCCTTCTTTTTACTGTGCTTTCAGAGGTTGGTAAACTTAGAAACATGGAATGGCCTTAGTTTGAAAAACTCAAGCTTTAGATTTGAAAACAGAATTTGCTAACTCACATTCAAAGAAGCCCACCTCTCTCCTTAAGAGGCACCTGCCATTGAATAGAGGAATCAGATTCTGTTAGCAATTGACCAACAAAAATCATTACTTACCTAGAGGAGATTGCCTTCTGTCGATTGCTGTACCTAAATGATTATCAATGTGTTTATGCTTGGTTTCTCCTAGATAGAGGATTAAGGAGACAGAGTAGGACAGGGAAATGGATAGACTTTTGATTTATTTATTTGTTAATAATGGCTTTTGCTTAATTTCCTTCCTTGGCTTTGGAACTCCCGTTAGCCATCATATAATTGGGCTATATATCTGGCCTTTTGTGTCACTTTGCTTATGGGTACTTGCCAGCCTTCCCTGTTCTTTCCCTTTCATCCATATAAATTCCCATTAGAAAATGTCTCCTGATACTGCTGATTCAGTTGTCTCAGTCCTGTTTCCTTTCTATACATCATGTTCTTTCTCTCCCAATAACAGAAGCCCTGGATGTCCTTGTTCCCTGACACCAGCAATATTAAGTGAGCATCTATAGTGATTGTATTCTGAAATTAAGCCAGCCTTGGAAGTGAACAGAGAGCGTTGTGTTAGGTTGCACCTGAGGTCCATTTAACATTGACATTTAACATTTCTCTTCTCCAGTTACTATTAGAGTCATATTTTTTATTGGACTAAAGTGTCTTTTTATATATTTTCTTATACTTATTTCTGATGTTTTATGTTTCTAATAAGATTATTAAAGAGAAAAATGTGCCATATATTTTTTTGAGGTCTTTTTTAGTGAATGGGCACTAGGACACTCAAAGACTTTTTTTTTTTTGAGACAGAGTCTCACTGTGTCGCCCTCGGTAGAGTGCCATGGCGTCACAGCTCACAGCAATATCAAACTCTTGGGCTTAAGCAATTCTCGGTCTCAGCCTCCCAACTAGCTGGGACTATAGTGCGCGCCACAATGCCCAGCTATTTTTTTGTTGTAGTTGTCATTGTTTGGCAGTCACAGGCTGGGTTCGAACCCGACAGCCCTGCGGTACGTGGCCGGCACCCTTGCCGCTGAGCTACAGGCTCTGAGCCTTGAAGACTTATTTGTCTTAGATGGTGCCTTTCCCCATAGAGATTAGGTATCTAGGAATTGCTGCCTCTCACACTCCTCCTTAATAAATAGCCTTCCTCCAAGTTGGTCTGTTTGAATAACCGTGTTGGCATTTTAGATATAATTCTATTACCAAATGTAGTACAATTTATTTTGTGATAGAATCCCTGTTATCCCAGAAGTTAATAGTTTTTCAGTCTCAGCTAATCCTTTTTTTTTTTTTTTTTTTGGAGACAGAGCCTCAAGCTGTCACCCTGGGTAGAGTGTCGTGGCATTACAGCTCACAGCAACCTCCAATTCCTGGGCTCAAGCGAGTCTCCTGCCTCTGCCTCCCAAGTAGCTGGGACTACAGGCGCCCACCACAATGCCCGGCTATTTTTGTTTGGGTTGCAGC